>QLOT01000917.1:0-22581 GCA_003313875.1 Russula aff. compacta
CGGTTTCGCGTTGTAGTCGAACGGCTCGTCGTCGCGCTGAGGTTCTTCTTCTGCTGCGTTTGCGCTCAATGGCCATTCCTTTTTGATGTCGGTTTCGAACCAGTGTGTCGTGTGACGCAAGCGGTTGTGCGGGTCATATTCAAAGGAGACCGCTGAACATGGGGACCACTTTGCGTGCTCCTTGGCGATGCCCTGAAAAAAAAAGCTACCGCTTGAGCGCACGGTGTTCCCGGTTCTTCGCAAGTTGGTGGAGTTGTTACCTTTTTAGCAATACAGCGTAGTCTGAGCTCCTGGCCCTTCCGGATCTTACATATCAGGACTGGTTGTACAGAGGGATCATCTGAGTTGCAATAGAATTCAAAAAAAAAAAAAAAACAATCCAGTGTGTGTGAGAGGTCGTTGTACACCCATGATGAAAGTCGGAAAGGACGCACTCTTCCCTACGGGATGTCCAAATGTCTCCGAACGCCTCGCAATCTCTTCTCCGTCCTCCACTTCCTCCCTCCAGCCGTAGCCCCCACGGGCCACGACGTCCAAGTGGTTGCTAGTGATGTCCATGGTCCGATTCTCGTTGCAAGCCACGTTCAGAACCAGCTCTATCGAGCAGTTTTGACATGACTCCAGGCAAGTGCAGTCCTTTTGAGAAGAAGAAGAAGAGGCATAGGTATACGCGGAAGCCAATGTGAGACTAAAACTGGTGACACGCACCCTACTATATCGGATGGCTTCGTCGCAGTTGGTGCTAACCAGGGGGATCATCCCTAACCTGTGAGCGATGAACTCATCCGGAAGGACGGTCGTATTGGTGTCACACTCCACCATGTCGATAGCTACATGACCCTAGGTGGGAAGACGCGCGACTTTATTTTGGAAAGAACGCAAAACGCACCGACGGTAGGAATGTCTGCCATCATGACCCTCCGAAGAGAATTGGCAAACCTAAGCCATAGTCGTAGGATGAGGATGGAGACGACGCAGGTGGCGAGACCTACGAAAGATCAACATTTTCTAGTACAAAGTTCACGCGGTCTTTCTTAAGCTCTCGGATACGGACGTTAGGTTCTAGAAGGTCGCCGACTTGCATTTGTGAGTCGTGCAGCGGAGCAACAGCTCGGGCGACACAATTGCAACCGACAAAAGCTAAAGCAGCCCTCACGTGACATATTGTGGCTTATGTAACTCAAATTGCATGATTTACAACTGCTACAGCTACAGAACAGAAACTATGCGAAACCAAAACCTTCACCTCCTTCATTAATTGCAAGTAACAACTGCTGTCGAAGCATCTCATAAGACGAGTATTGTGGAAGATCAATCTGATTGAAGCCTGATAGGATAGCATTAGCCTCCCTGCAAGCTACCGGAAAGGATTAAAGCAACGTACAAGTATGAGCCTGAGGAAGCCGGTCGGGGTCTCCGTATGCTCGGTGAATAGAAAAGCGCTGGGTGCCTTGCACACCCTGCAAATCATTGAATCCGCCCAGAGGTACTCGAGATGTACCAGTGGCGAAACTGAGCACCTTCGCGCGCTCGTCGCGATTGAAAGACTTAAGCGCACGCCACCACCAGACAATGACAGGGTCTGAGCTCGTATACCCGTTGTATTCCGTTGCTGAGCGCCACTCGTCAACGTCGATGTCGGGAGTGCCAGATATTAGCAGCTCGAGCTCCTTCTCATTGAACTAACAGGAATTGCGTCAAAAGTGCTGAATGACAAGAGGTGGTAATCAACGTACGATAGCGATGAGATCCTTTGGAATAATCTCGTAGAAGCCAGAGAGTAGGTTCTCGAGTTGGTCTTTGATGGAGGTGTACAGTCGATACTGTGCTGACAATTGCACGAACTCGCGCTTATTCTCGAGTGTCACGGGTACTGACTCCCCATTTTCCTTCAGTTGAACAATTTTGGTAACGCCAAACTATACGGGACATTATTATTAAGACTGGGAAGGCAGTTTGTCAAAATTCACGTACCTCATCTCCCTCAACGCTGAAGGTAAGCTCCAACAGGCTTGGGTCATTCTCCAGTATCCAGCACAGTGAATTGTAGTACTCGGGATCAATCCACTCCACATCCCGATAATCAACGGGCTTGCCTAGAATCTGTCGATATAAGCTCCGGGCAAAGTAGGCATCGAGGAGGCGCCCATCATAGATAGCCTTCCCAATCACGCGACCCACGAACTTGAAGAATGATAGGTGTTCTGGATTGGCCCATGACGCCTTGTTAGGCTGATATGTGAGGCGATCGGCCGCACATGGCTGGAACAGAGCATTGTTGGGATCGAACATCTGTCTGGCAAGAATCTGGAACCATTCCCGCGTAACGCCTCCAGCGTCCACTCCCTCCTCATCGTAAAATCGTACGCTGAGTTTGCCGTACTTGATTTGCTCTCCCGTCTTGCGTTGAAGCGACTGGAAACTGTCCTCGAATACCCGCTGGCGACGTACATTGAGCTGTAGAGTTCCGTGGTGTTCACGGGAGTGTGGTCGCTTATGCAATTGCTGGTTGAAATAGTTCCGCTTGTTGTCAAAGTCCAAGACGCGAGGGTTGTTGACGAGTAGCGAGAATGAACCACTCATCAAGGATGGGTTATTTCGGACCATAACGTTGAGGACCTTGCGATGCGCGTCCGTGAAGCTCACGAAAAGGTCTTCCATTGTCTCCCGTGGAGAGGTTGGTGATCGAGGAGATGCCGAGGCGCGTAGCATGCGACTGGAGCCAGCTGATATAGAAGCAGAGCCCACGTATTTGCACACCACCATGAGTGCTTCTATGAGAGGAAGAAGCACAGTCGCGATGTGCTCAATCTCAGATTGTTGCTCGATGATAGATAAGCAATCTCCTAGTCGACGCCACAGTGGGGTGAAGCGGAACGATTCATATATCCCTTGAATCTTTTCCAAGTCTGCAGTGGGTTGCAGTTCTGGGGAGGTCGTTGCTTTTGGCGAGAACATATAATCGATGGTCTTCAAGACACGAAGGAGCTTGGCTTGGTCGGAGGCGGGAGAAGAAAACCTGGACGCAACGGAAGAGGTGATTGCATCATCGCCTGGGCCCTGAAGTGAGTTGGCCAGGTCATCGAGGTCGTGATACAGGCTCTGTCCAAATTCCTGTGCCTTACTGCGAAGTTCTTGCGCAATAACGTCTCGCGCATCTGAGATGAACGATAGATGTTGGATGAGGGAGAGTGTGTTATGAAAGGGCTTCGTGCCACAGTCGCCCACGGTCAGTATATTTACGATGAATCTCAGAGCACTGGCGGGGATTTGGGGAGGATTAATGAGTAAGGTCTTTTCTTCTACCGTATCTTGTCGGGGAGCTTCCTTTTGGCTCTCTTGTGGTGGATTAGCTGTGAAATCTATCTTCAATAGGATACGTCCATCACCCAAAGGCTCACTTACTTGGGGTAGGTGGATTTGGTTCAGCTAGTGAAGGACGAGGGTCAGAAGAAGCCTGCTCAGATGGCTGTGTTGGTGGAATCGTTGAGATAGCGGGGCCCTCGGACTTTTGAGGAACCTTCAGGCCCAAGAGTGGGCGTGTTACTGTATCAAGGAGGCTAACAACTAGCTCGAGGACGGATGGTGTCTTCAACAATGGTTGTCTATCGAGAAGGGAGAGTAGAAGAACTATGGGATATTGGGTCTGCGCGGCCTGCTTCTCTTTACCCTTGCCCTTCTTAGAAGAGTGTCTTCGAAGCCCAACGGCCATCTCTTGCTCTGTGAGGAAGAAAAGGGATGATGACTCGTTCGATGTGACGATGTAGCTCAGGGCCTCAAGACAGCGCTGTGCGATAAGATCGGGGACAACCTCGCTCGGCGAGTGGTGTGCAGGAAGAGAGCTCAGATACTCCGGGCCTGTCTTCTGTTTGCTAGCAGGACGATGTGTCTGCACGGGGCCTTTAGAGTTCCTGATCGTCATCTGCGTAAAACTTCTGTCGATGGCTGCAAGATCTCCAGTTCCCTCTTGCAGAATGTTAAGAAGGAAGTTGAACAACTCGGCGCGGGTCTTAGAATTTTCGCATAGATTGACCAGTGTTTTGTACAAGATGTTCTTCCTTGAGATTTGTGGGAAAAAGAGTAGTCGAACCAGGACGGCTACACCACTCTTGTCAAGCAGCTGTATTGCGTCACGGGGAGCTTGGGGCTTGCGGGTAATTGGGGCAGCATTAACACCCTCTGTTCGAGACAATGCAGAGACACGGGGGGGACGAGGGACCCTCTCACGATATGTGCCTGCCTCGGCAATGATATGGGAAGGGAGAGTCTGAATGAAACCTTCGTCTTGATCCATAAGAACGTCTTGCCTGAGTTGGGGATCAAGGCTGGCGATAATGCTGGCGGGATCCATGTCAACTGGTGCAGGTACAGCAGCCTCGACTGACGAAGCGGTAGCCCTCTCTTCTGCACGTCGCTGTGCTTGCTCAATTCGTTCTTGTTGTAAGATCTCGGCCCGGATTTCGGGCGGTAGGGCGTCGAGGAATTCTGCGCTGATCTGGGAGTCTGCAGGACGCTCCATTCTTGCGGCTTGCTGGTCCCGTATATGCTGATTAACGACCTCTTCTCGCATTTCGTCCGGCAGAGCTTCGAGGAAAGTCGGGTCAATCCCAGTATCTGTAATATCGACGGGGCTGCCATGGATCACGACAGTGATACGCTCTGAGCTACTCGCCGGACCTGGTTCCTCCGATCCCTCCTGGGCAGTCGCGACGTCGGGTGTCCTGGCCTCGTCATCGTCTATTTCTTGCTCGTTCACCGAACGGGATTCGGTGACAGCATCAAGCATCTCTGCGTCTGCTTCTGATGTGACTGGTGGAGCGGGCGCAGACGCGACGGGGCTGCTCGCGGCTTCTACTACCGAAGGTGAGGTAGTCTCAGGAGCTGGATTTTGTATTTCGCTGGCAGCCTCAGTCGTTTGTTTCGCAGCTTCTTCTGCTTGTGAAGCAGCCTCAGCCTCCCTTCGCTCGGCCTCTTCCTTTTCTGCGGCTTCCTTTGCCTCTTTAGAAAGTCTGGCCTTCTCGATAGCGGCAGGGAGCAGTGCAAGTACGACATGATTGCCTAATTTAGCAAAGCGATCTGAGGCAGACTTTCCGTGTAGAACTTTGGCCTCTTCGCTCCATCGTTGCATAGTAGGAAAGGGGTCAAACCCGCGGCTTTCGGGTCGAGTCGGAGCTGAACGCGGAGGTTGATCGATACGCAGGGAAGCAGATATACCACCCCGGCGCGGAAGCAAGCCGCGATCAAGATTGACGAGAGTCCCAGGAGGTACGTCCAGACGGATGGTATCAGTTGCTCCACCCCGCGGATTGACAATATGTTGGAAAAGCTGTACTGCGCCACCGCCAATGATGTCTTCGATGGCCTGGAGAAGATCTTGATGGTCGCCAGCAGCCAGAATGCGTTGTGAGCGACGTACAGCACGACCAAGATCTGGGATATGACGTCCTGAGTTCCTAGTGGCTTCTAAGAGCAGCGGGTGGGTGGTTGCATCTGCAGAGACAGCAGTACCTCGGTTACGACCAAGAATTCCTATATCGTCCTCTGTACGAAAAGTCAGATTATTCCTTAAAATTGTCATAGATCCTGCTTACCGTCCATACGTCCCCTACGAGCCCGGGAACCCCCAGAAATGATGAAACCACCATCATGGGCTTCAATGAATCCGGGGAAGCCATCTGTGATGGCTCCCTCAAATCCAAGGACATCCCCAATACTTGGGCCGTCGTCCTGGGGATCGAAACCAAGCTCACCCTCGAGTCTACCTAACGTTTCAGGAATTGGTGAAGAACGAGGAACACGACGCTCACTCTTCGTCGGACTCTAGATCGGCTTCTGCTTCTTCAGTGTCATGATGATAAATGGGGACTAGCCACGTTAGTGCGAGGTTTAGTATTGATATGGAGTGACCACTCACCGGCAATTTCTTCGTCACCTTCCTCGCCATCGACATCCGGGGCGCCATCCTCAATACCAACGCCCTGAAGTCCTGCCGTGTAAGCGACTGTACCTGAACGAAAGAGACATCCTCCATACCTCCCACACGCCATCCACATCTACATCAGGATCGACTTGGCCATCGGCCTCAGGAGCTCTATTCTCCTCGTCTTCCTCCAATAGGTCTTCATCCTCATCCTCGTCATGCCAGTCTTCTTCTGAGTCGCCCTCTTCGTCGTCCGGATCTTCCGGCTCGTCATCCTCTTCAGTCGCCGACGTACCTTCACTGCCGCCGGTCTCTTCGCCGAAGTCCATCTCAACATCCTCCTCTTCGTCGCCATGCTCAGCATCGATAATGTCTTCTGCAGAAAACTGATCTTCCATGTCCTGGGAGTGAAACGTGAGCACTCATAGCGATAGGTACAAAGACATATACCAACCCCTGCAAACCTGTGCATGATCAGGCAAAATGAGCGGGTACCACAAATACATGTATTATATACGTACATGCCCAGAGAGGAATTGCGATAGAGGTCTGGAGTCTCTTCGCGAGCAGTATCTTGACTGTCTTCCATGTCATCCTCCTCTGATAAGCTTTCCTGGTCCATCTCGTCTTTCGACTCTTCTGAGCCCTTCACTCTATCCGACGCGCGGTTCATCTTGATAGCAATCTTGGATCTGCAAGATATTTGAGTGGCGTCTAATTAACACCCGGGCTGATGACTCACAGCAGCTCGAGAGGCTTCAGCATCGCTGCCACTACTACGCGGACATTGGGGTAATTCAAATCCACCTCTGCCAGGGCATTAGTAAGGGTTGAGACGAAGTTCTTCTCTAGCATGATCTTCGCAATATGAGTAGGCGTTTCCTCGTGAGATTTACGAAGTCCTGGGTTGAAGCGAACCGTGAGGAGGCGATAACAAAGATCTGCCAGTGCAAGAAGCCGGCCATAACGAGCATCCAGAGACTCTGATTGCGATAGGTCTTTGATGGCGCGATTGACGGCCTCTAGGACAGTTTTCCGGACTGTAATAAGCTCTGGCGACACATCCTTGATAGGCTGAGAGGAGGAAGTGTCTACGCATAACGCTACAACCAAGGACATCGCCCAATTGCAGAGCGGGACATTATTCCGAGCATCGCCACTGGGATCAGGGTCGATTGTTCGGAAGGACACGAGATCCGATAAGACGAAGGTAAGGGCAGCCAGACGGCCCTTCGTGGCGTCCTTAGACGGGACACCAGACCGTTTGGATGGAGAGTATGAGAGAAACGCGGTTTTGCACGCGTCATATGAAAACATTAGTTCCGTGAGAGATTGCATCAGAAACCCAGAATAGTAATGGTCTGGTTTCGAGTCTTGAGCCTCACTGGGGGGTTTCCCTTCTGATTGGGCCAGGTGTCTTAGACCGCCCTCAGTGGATGACTCAGGTAACGTAGACTCTGGGTTGGACACTCCTTCCGGCTGCCGGGAAATCGACCTTACGGACTCCATTAGTTCACCTACAAGAAAATGGACAACGGCCTCAAAATATTCGGGCGGAGATGGTAGGGTGTGAGCGGCGACTTCGGGCTGAGTGCCGGTAGGATTTTTGGAGTCTTTCCCTGGCTCTCCGGGCAAGGTGCCACCCTCCTGGTTATCCTGGTCCTTGGGGATAATTTGACTGAGATACGCAAAAGGTCGCTCAAGCTGGGCGAGAGACGTTGTAACCTCAATGAACGCTTTGGGATCGCGAAGGGCCATCGCATTGCAGGCGCGAACGTAGCCGGTTGCATCCACTGTTCGAGTACGAGGGTGTGAAAGGAAGCGCTGTACCTCCTCACGCATGATAAGGCGCACCACCGCAGGGTCCTCCACGATATGACGAAGAATGATGGTGGTGTATGACTGGCTGCCCGCCACACATCCTGATGGCGACTTGAGACTCCTGAAAAGTAGCGAGACTCCTTCGCGCTTCACAAATTGCAGCGCAAGGCCGTGGTCACGAGTCATGAATACGAGAAGACGTAGGGAAGCGAGTAACTCGTCTCGAGGAAGACCAGGTAAAGCAAGTAGGCGCAGGGAGAAGTCAAATAATGCAGTCCTGGCCTCAACGTATGGTGGACCTGTCAAGATCTCCTGAGTGACAATGGGTTCGCCCTCCTTTGGCACAGTGATGGAACGAGGGTCTTCAGATAAACTTAACAGAGCTTCAGCGACCAGCATCAGAGCTGCGAGCCACTTGGGAATGGTTGGTTGCCTCGTCCCTGTGTCTATGGTAATTGAATGAAGAAGAGTCAAAACAACCTCCATAAAGGCTTGCTCATCACCCATGATGATAGCGGCAAAAGAAGCAGGTGCTTCATTCAGGACCAGAGCTAGCAACCGGCATCGAACAGCAAGATGCTGCTCTCGACCGTCTTGGGAACTTGCGGCGAACGATGAGATATCATCAATGAGGAGACGAACTGATGTGCGCTGATAGCCGTCATCGCGGCTTACGAAAGCATTGTGGACATCGAAAATGAGATCTGGGTACTCGTCGACAAGACGGAGTGTGAGACGCCCAACTTCCGATTTCATTGGCACTCTCATGGTATTGAGCTCGCTGCGCCATTCGTCAGCACTCTTTCCAAGGGGCCTGGTTTCGGTGTCGACCGTCAGTGGATCACTGGGGCTAGGCGCTGCTACGTCATCCTGCATGGGCGTTGGATCAGAGGGGGGCGAGGAATCTGCGGCCGTTGGAGGTATCTCCCCTGTTGCTTCACCACTTCCCTCGGGTTCTAGTGATTGGGGCGCGGCCGGCTCCGGATCATTTTGGAACCGGAATGGGTTACTCAACAATAGCTCGGTAGCGGCATTGACATTGTTATGAGTCCGTATGAGTGCACGCTCAGCTCCAGAACGTGAGAAGCCCATATCGATTAGCTGCCGAACGCGATTCTCGTCCGGGACTGTGACACGGAAGAAGGGAGGAGCTCCCATAGAAAGAGAACTAGCACCTGGAACAGTGTGGGGCGAAATATCAGGTGGACTTGCTTCCCCTTCTCCGTTAAGAATTTCCAGGACGACTTGCACCACAGACTTGATCAAACTTTGCGGGGATAAGACTAGCCAAGGGGCTTCCCATAGCTCTCGAACGATCGGAAGAATGGCCAGCCTAGTTTTAACCAAGAAGTTATGAGGCTCGAAATATTCAGGGTCCGTGTCTTTCTTGTCACGAGTTAGGAGAAGAATGGTTTGGCCGGACTCAAATATGGGCTTTGATGAGGTTAAGGAATGGAGGAGGTGTAAAGCGACTTTAATACCGCCATACGCATGGCCCAAAGCTTGGTTGGCAATTTCTGTACGATCCTCAGCTTTTGTCTGAGAGTGCTCGAAAATGGTGTGCATGAAGCTGCGGCAGATTACCACGATGGCGTCGAGACCTCCCTTGCGGTAAAAAGCGTCGAACAAGACAGTATGCAGGGTATTTTGGGCAGTCCGCTCTACGAGGAGTGTCACCTGTCGGTGAAACAACGAGTGAGACATGGCTTACCATCAACCATCAGCGTTGTTACAAGACCGAACAATGATGTGTAGAAGGAACTGATTGACAGGGACTCAGTGGGGCTCTCTGCTGGAATTTAAGCTCCAGAATATAGAAGAAAATAGCATCACTTACCAGATTCCATAGGTTCTAAGTGTTTGAGTAATACATCGGCTATGCTAGATGCTGACTCGAGGATCTGTTGTTTTTGCGCCGAGTCTGGATTGCGACGAGTTGAGAACAACTTCACAATGGCTGACGAGAAATTACGAGTTCAGTACATCGGAAAACTCCGGAGCAGGAACCCATTACATTGGAAGAACGGAGACAATGCCCCTGGGATCTGGTTGGCAAGATGCCTAAAGGCTTTAGCGTTCTCTTCTTGTGGGTCACTTTCACGGGGACCTTCTTGTCCGGGAACCTCCGTTGGTGTAACTGTCGTAGACGAGGTATGTGCACCATTAGCAGCAATGGTGGGTTCACTTGACGACGATCGACCTGGGGATTGTAAGGAAGATAATAGAGCATTTCCTTCTGGCTCGGACTCCTTTTCAGGTACTTGGGCCTTCAAGAGGACGTTCTCCCAGATACAAGCCCTGTGAAGGACACCAAGGTCAGGCAGGATCTCTGAGGCACCAGTACCCATAAGAGTCTGAAGTAAGCCGCCAGCGGAACGGCCGTGGGCATATCCCGCAGTAGCGTAGATATCCGAGAGTAGTATCACCCGGACCAGTAAAGTGATGAGAGTGCGGAAAGTTCGGTTGGCTTCGGAGTGGGATTGACCTAAAGGTAGTGATTCAGATAAATA
This sequence comes from Russula aff. compacta, assembly GCA_003313875.1. NCBI lineage: Eukaryota > Fungi > Basidiomycota > Agaricomycetes > Russulales > Russulaceae > Russula > Russula aff. compacta. The sequence goes on from QLOT01000917.1 coordinate 10,252, forward strand.
AAATAGAGATTCGCGCTGCATAGCGGAATACCTGCTAAATCGAGTAACTCAGTAAACTTCGATTTCCTGCTTGGAGTGCTCCAGAAATCGGAAGTTTCTTGTAACGATTCTTTGACCCAGCCGGTCAAGGAGTTCATAGTCGCGTTGGGAGCTGCATCAAACATAGTGCGGATGACCTGAACTAATGAGTCTGACGCGACACTGCCGCCGAAATCATACGGAATGCAAGGGAGCGCAGTCAGTCGGCCTAACAACATGAGGGTATCCGAGTTCGAAGTGAAGTCCTTGCAATGAGAGGTGTGTTGGAAAAGACCTTCCAAAAACTTCAAAGCCACAAGTTGAGTTCATGGGATCACGGTAGGATTAGGAACTTAATCACCCTGCATATCACGTCCAGGTATGAGACAATGATGTTCTCGTGCGATCTCCCAGCAGCGTTTTCATCCAGTATGTCATCTGCGAGAGAGGCGGTCAAGACATTGGGCCTACCAGTAGACTCAGAGGCCGCCTCGTCACTGGGGACGGTGTCGGAGGATCGCATGAGAACGTCTTCATCGGCAGGCGCCTGAGCCGTGGATGTTGTAGTCCGCACGAGCCTGTACCAGGACTCGGTGCTCTCAGAGGGGGTGAATGCATTCCCGAGGTCCTCAATCTTGCTCAAGGTCGACTTGATAGCTTCGAAGACTGCAGGCTTCAAGGAAGGGTGGTGGCGAATGAGCTCGTCAACAGCAGACCCGATAAGAACAGCGTTCTCCTTGTCCTGAAGAACGCGTTGATGTCTCTCCGAGGTGAAAATCGAAAACAAGCTCGGAATGATTGTGGGTCGCGCAGTGAGCTGATCTTGACCAGCTTGATTAAGACATAATGCGCCGATTGCATTGGGTATGGCTTGGATTACCTGGACAAAGACGAATGTCATGCTTGCTTGAAGGGTAGACGTGTCGTTCTCATACCTCAATGACGGGCTCTAATCCAGCCTCGACGGCCCTATAGAACGCTTCTGGGACGCCCGCTTCCTGTATGACTGTGAGAGACGTCGGCTCATTGTGCACAAATGTGGCCAAGATATTAATGGCTGATAAACGCTCGATCAGCGAACACCGAACGAGCAGAGCAAGGATCGTACCAATCGGGAGGACATTGGGACCGAAAAGGCTGCGGTGCTCGATAATCTTTTTGATAGATTTCAGCAGCGACGAATCAATGAGGCCGCGAAGGCCTTCAGCAGTCCCAGATGACTGCATCATGCGATGCATCGAACGTAGAATATGCTTCAATGCCGCCGCTCGCACGACGGGTAATTGACCTTTTTTATATATTTACATACTAGCCGGGCTCTCGTAGGAGGTGGGCTTACCGTACGATCTTGGAATATCGTTTGGATGTTCTTGGTGCCCCAGAGTCCTGATGTCATCATCCACTTCATACTGTGATGATAGTCAATGCAGAGTATACAAGGACCCCAAGGGCTGAAAGAAATGTACCTCAATTCGGTCGACGAGGACCTCAACTCCACGATTGTTACAAAACAGCTGGAAAGCATTGCCGAAGCTGTAGAGAATGTTATCTACCAGCTGCATGGTTTTCGACACCACTGCGAGACGCTGTGATAGACGATTCTCAATGATTTGAATGAGCAAGGGCACGAGACCCGCGCCAACTACCATATTCCCCCCAGCGGCATGTGACGCGAGGAGAATCACAAAGGACAGAAGGGCTTCTACAAAGGGATGAGGGAGAGTCGACTCAGGAGTGGCAACCTCGGCCACGGTCTTGCGAAGTAATGCCATCAAAGTGCCGTGGTTTACGCCTGCATTGACCGCGGCCAAAACGTCCTGCACCTTGGTGCGATACCTTGCAATGGCATCCAAGGTAGCCACAGCGGCAGTCTGGATCCAAATTGGGATATTTCTGTCGAGAGTGAGCAATTCAGCTACGTGAGGGATAAGATCGGGTTCGTATAAGAAGAGGGCAGAAGCTGTCTGCGCTTCTGGGTGTGTATGCACGAAGATAGCCGTAGCCAAGAGGCGGGCGATCACGAGCTTCTCACGCTCTTCCTCTCTACCTGGAAGGAGTGCTTGGGCGGCACGAATGCGACACATGAGCTCAAACCTCTCGTCTTCCGGTACATTGTAAGTATCAATGCAATCTGCGAGGATGTCCATGGCCCCCTTCGAGCTAAGTGTCTGAGTGTCGAAATAAAGAGTGATGGCCCCAGCAGGCTGAGAAGATGATGTCGCCGAAACAGATGCTAATGGGCGTTGAGAAGAAGCTTCAGAGATTTCAGGAGAGTCAACTTCCATCTCATTGGCACGATCTTTGGGCCGTTTGGCCTTGCCAGTATTGTAGAATTTGAATTGCACTTCACGAGCCTCGATGGGAAGCGCTTCAAGCACTGGCCTACCCTGATCTGTCACAAGGTCGACAAGGCTGACATCATATTCGCGCAGGTTTGACCAGCGCCTGCCCAAAGATTGAAGACGATGTGTGGAGATGCTAAGGGCGCGCGTGACAGCAGGTTGGGCCGAATACTGCTGAGCAGGACGTAGCAAAAGGTTCAATGCGAGTATAAGGATGTCAAGATCGGATGTGGACAAAAGACTATTAATGCGCTAAAGGGTAGTTAACGGTGACTGGTCGAGATTAGGGGGATGCGAATGAGCACGCACGTCGTAAGAAGCATAAGTCTTTCGATTGGTGGAATTCTCCAACAACAGGCGCTCAAAGCGCAAGATTTCAGAGACGGTCTTCTTCGTCATGGGTGTAAAGACATTGACTTGAAGCTTGTCAATATCATAGTCCTGGATAACTTCCTCCAAGATGGCGTCAAACTTGTTCAATACTTTGATCCAAGCATTCAGGTCAGATCGTGGCCACTTCCACGAATCCATTTGCCCCAAAACTTCGTGTAGGTCTTCATTAGGAGTGTCTGAGAGTTTGTTGATGAGCTCTGCTACCTGCGGAAGCTATAGACGCGCATAAAATTAAGATTAGCCGGTCTCAACGGACAACATGGACTTACCGGAGGCAGCGCCCGTTTGGATCTGTGAAGGATCTTCATTGAATAGGACCCCGATCAGGAGTGACAGATGGTAATGTCAGCTCGGGCAATATGGATGGTCGTTGAAGGATGAGTGAGGAGTGACCGACCGTAAAGAGGGCACTCTACGATGGATGGATGACGCGTAGGGCTCAGTCGAACACATCCGGTAACTGTTTCTCGAGATCACGAGGAGACAAATCACGAGATCCGACGCGCTCGCGATGAATACACGCAGACGGCCTTTCATCATGCCACTTGCACTCCTTTCATTTACGCCATCACCATGGAAAGACCTACAAAGTCCTCGAAAAAATCCTCTGAGAACGGCGGATCTAAACGCTCCTCCAAGTCGCGCAAGTCAACCGATCAGGTGCACACCAACCTCACTCCCGAAGACGCGCCGTTCGTTCACACTCATCTCCACTTCAGAAATCTAAAGACTCAAGTAAACGCAAGGCCACAGAGCAAGAAGTCTCTGATAGCGGAGAGAGTGCACATTCTGCGGCAGAGCCTCGGCGCCCTGCCACCAACACAGTGAAAAAGGTGTGCGAAAGCACCAACTTTTATTTGGGCAATCTGACGAAAGTCATATGGCAGCCAAGAATTTCCTTAGAGAGCGAGGACAAGACGGATTCCGAAGACCCCCGAGTGAAACTGCAGACGAACGGCGAAGGAGACCAGTACGTGGATTTAGGGAAGAAAAAGCGCGTCACCGTTCGAAGTTTCAAAGGTAAGCCTCCTCTCGCACAGACATGTTAGCTGTTCACTGGGGAAAAGGAACAACCCTGGTTGATATAAGAGAGTACTATGGAGAGGAGGGCGACGAGAAACCCGGGAAAAAGGGCATCTCCTTGACAGTTGAACAGGTGGGCAGCGCTTGCTCGAGTTGTCAGCAGCAGTAGCTGAGTGTTACCTCGACAGTGGAAAAGCCTTTTGCAAGCATCCAGTGCCATCAACGGTCTCCTGTAGAAAATAGCACTTTCCCCCTGACTACGGCTAGATCAGGTCGAGCTACAGCAGTACTCTGTACCACATGTTTCGGTACTTCTATGGGATCTACATTGATTATCATGATATTCCTAGAGTAAGTGGAGTCCCCGTTAAGTCAGTCCAGCAGCAGCTTTGTGGGCGCCCTCGAACCCTGTGCGACATAATCCCCCGAACCATGCAGTGAACTTTCGAGCTTGTGCCTGAATGTCCATGTACCACTCTAATGCAACAAGCCCGCAGTATAATCTCTCGTACCTCCTGCATAGTGGTGAAGTGAAGAAATAGACAAATGCCTTCAATCACGTACCACCAAGCAGCAAAGTATTCGGCCAATCTTCCAGGTGACAGAAGGCCGCTTCCTCTCATGCCATCAAAGACGGCTTGTCGCTCATCCTCCCAGACGGCCGTTGCACAGTACTTGGCCACAACAACGAAGACCCGAACCTGAATATCGTAGGTAAATGATCTGGCAGCGAGACCCGTAATAGCCTACCTTGGAGTGCGTTGTGGACAGCGCGTGGTCAAGACTTCTGTTGGGTGGTTTAGAAACGTTGTCGCGTATCAAAGGCTTGAATGGTACCGTGTAAGATCGTTCAATTTGAAGACCATTAACACCCTCCGAGGTACTTTCCGTAGAATGTCAAAGACAGATAAAAGTAATCCCTCCTTTGTCATGACGGCGTTCCGCAGCGCCTCCACCTCCTGTTCTGTCTGAGGTACCTGGTCTAACATGCTCGACGCACGCTCGAAACTTGATTTACTCTCTTTTTCTGGTTTATCTCCCATGCTCGCTCGGCCTAAAATATGCATTACTTTATGCCAGGAGTGACGCCACGTTACACTCACCGGTTAATGCTGCCTCAAATATTGGGTACTGGAATGTGATGAGTGCAAGATCACGACCCGAACATGTCATGGACTGACTTGGACAGAGTCAACGTTTCCTACTAGCTGGGCATACTTTCGCCGATCGGCATTATTTTGGGGGCTGGCAGGTGCTATCAAGGCTAACCAGAGCCTGCTGTAGTTAATTCGAAGGGACCTGTCAAGGTCAAAGTATAATCCGTGATCAAGGAGGACGATTTCAAAATTATAAGGTGATCGAGAGACTCTAGGGCGTGGTCTTATTAAGAGGTTTCCTTTGCGATGGATTAAGTGATGAAAATAAGATCTGCGCGAGTATAATTACCTGGGTGAGGGTCCTACCACGCAGGTCAGTGGCAACACGGGGGCGTGACAACGATTAGCTCACACCATGAAACCACCCATCGATGTATACCATTTGAGAGAAAATCTTTGAAAGCTCCAGAGAGACCTTGTTGCGATCGATATTGTGCACGGCGAGATACTCAAGATCATCCACCCTTGCACCTTCGATGAACTCCATGATGAGTACCCTCTTGTTCGCAGATATGACTTCGGGGATATATAAGGACGTGCTGATGTTTTCAAAGTTCTTCTCTGCCTTTCTTGCGTTAATGGCTTCATTAGCGAAGTCCAGCTCCTTGGGAAGGTTTTCGCGCATCTCTTCCCCAAGCCATGTGAACTCAAACTCGGGGAACCACCGCTTGATCCAACCTACAAAGCGCGTCATGTCAGTTTGGGGTCTGATCCGAGACCACTAACGGAGTACCGAGCGTCAGCTCAACCATCGCCATATCGATCTCGCTAAACTCAAGCAAATGAGGATGTTGCAGCTGCGAATTTCAGTTTTTCGATCAGAAGAGATAAGCTTTTATTTTGGCCAGACCGGCTCACCTTGACCGCTACGGTCTTTCCGGATTCTCGATGGTGAGCTATATGCACCTGAGCGAGACTGGCGACACCGATCGGCTCTGGGTTGAAGTAGTCAAAGATTTCGGACAGCGGCTGCCCCATGTCCGACAGGAAGAGCGCGTTGACATCTTCGTATGGAGTCGGATCACATTTGTCTTGCAGAGGGCGCATGGTACTCGTCCACTCCAACGGCAACACGACGCTATACTAGAAATGAGAAACGATCGCGCAGAGGAAGGCCTGAGCTTTGTGGAACTCACAGGGAAGCCATGTGCTGTCCTAACTTTATGAATACGCCTTGAAAGGACCCGACGTCAACCCTCTCCTCAGCACGCCCAAATTACAGTGTGCACACCTCCATTTGCCAGCAACGCGCGGAGGACGCGGTTCGCACTCCGCAAATGGCACTGAGAGTAGGCCTCGAGTTGCTCTTCGCGGGATGCATACGTCCTAGCAAACGTACGTTTGTAATCGATCGCCCCGAATACGGCCGCCTCTGTGACCGCGCATGATGACCTCCACGAACGCTAGCAACAATTCTGAACGAGTACGACTCACGGGCGACGCGAGAGCACCTGACGATGGCCAATAAAGTATGCCTGAATGGCTGATAGTTTTCGTAGGCTACGATCGCGGCTCCAGCCCCGAACGCTATTGTGATGGAGTATATGGCAAAGGTACGCGCGGCGCGACGGCCACCGGCCACAATGTGGAGAGGCGCAGGGGGAGGTAACGATCGGGAACGTCGGCGTGGCCAAGGAGTAAGATTCCTAGTGAAAGAGACACGCGAGGAAGTCGGGCCAAGAAGAGGGAAGGTGCATCTCGTGCGCAGACCAAAGGACAGCATGAATCTGACCCCGGGCAAGCTGGACTTTTTCGGCCTCGGTGACCTGCCGTGCCCTGATGAATCCGGTACCGGCCCGCTACCTAACCTGGACTACAACTACACCATACAGTTAACAGTAGTACGGTGACCATGGCGATCACATTACACCCGGAAATGGCCAATGTGAGTCTTGGTGACCACCTTCATTTCATTACACATTTCACGCCGCACACATTTGGTCATATGCGAATGGAGACCTGCTTCACAACCCCGGCAGTCGGAGCTCTTCTCGTGCTATATTTAGTCAAGCGTACAGATAATGAAAAAGTTCCCAGCACACTCTACATTCTTCCCCGGGCCTTTCCAAACACCCAATCTGAGATTAGCACGCTAGCAATTGCTGTTCTAGGGGGGATTCTAAAAGGTGGTTCGTTACTATTATGCACCACGAGACCAGATGCACCCTTGGTTTGCTTGTCTTGAACAGCAGCATCTCCGCCAAGAGGGTCGCTAATGTTATTCACCCTCTCGTCAATAGCCCTTGCAAGTTGCTTGTAATCCCCTCTCGTAAAACTGGTACCTTCTTTGTGTTCAAGTACGGCAAGAACCTCCGCCTTGGTGTACCACCTTGCATCTAGCAATAGATCAAGCCAGGGCAGACTAGGCACGGACGACGTGGTGTGCGAACCTTCGAGCTCTCTGTCGAGATCTAGCCTTATAGGTTCCGTGGGATCTCCGATCGCATAAAACCCAACCATGAGATTGGCAGGATATGGCTAGCTTGGCGTGAGTCCAGATCCGACGCTGAGCAGATCGTAGGCAAACCCATGGCTGTCCTGAGTGATATTTCACGTTGCGGACATGAATCCCAGCCTCTTCCCAGACCTCGCGTTTGACAGCATCCTCAAATGATTCTCCGGGTTCTATGAAACCTGACAGGGTGGAGTACATCTTCGCTGGGAATTTTTTCTGATTTCCAGAAGGTCAGGAAACCCCGTGACAAGATGTGATTACAACGACCTACGTTTCGTCCAAGGAGAATTTTATCCTGCGCCTCATTTAGTACTGCAACGATGATAGCTGCGTCAGTTCGTGGATGAGTGATATTATGCAGTCCTTTCCTGGCCAGGGACAAAGTCGGACAAGCTGAGAAACAAAGGTAGGAGAGAGACGGACTGCGTAGGACAAGGCTTCCTGCTAGTATTATCGGATGACGACAAGAGGCTTGTACATGTCAGTTTCCATCCCCCCCAAACAGAACATACGAGTGATCCACAGGAAGCACAGAACTGAGAAAAGTGGAGGATGAGCGGTGGAACAAAATGAAGCGATGCTGATCACCGCATACTTTGTTCCGGGAGTTCCAATCCACCATGGTCCGAGCCTCCGCAAATACAGCCGCATCGAATTGACTCATGCCGTGTGTTGCGCTTCGAGGCTCCGCGAATGCCAACTGGAACCCATCTGTACCAGCGGTGTGCACTAAACGATCCAAATTTGCCTGACCGACGTCGCTGAGGTCGATGGAAAAGAAGGGGGTGCCAACGAGCGCCTTTGCAAGCTCTTCGGGGGTGATAGTAGGGCTATAGTCATTGACTTGTGATTCGCTCAGGCCAAGGAAGACAATTGGCGCGCCCTTGAACCTAGCGGCCTCAAGCATATGCAGATCGACTGTGGGAATTGCACCCTCCGTCGGCCCCTGCCCAAAGTACGGTTCTGGCCCCAGGAAGTGTTCGACCTCAGCGGTGGTCAACAACGCCAACCGATTTTCTGTGGCGCGTGAAGCTATCAGGGGCTTTCCGTCCTGAAATGCGACCCATCGAGTGGATGTTGAGGCAACAAGCGCATTGAGAAATGCGGAGGATGTTCGCAACCACGATAGGCGGTTCAGCGGGGATCCACCCAGGAAGTTAACGTGTCTGGAAGGGAGAGTCGCCAACGAATGATCAGGGAAAATACAAGAGATACCAGAATCGGGCGTGTCGACATACGCTTCACTCGTCATCTACAAGTTAAAAAGGAGAGAAAGGACTCCGAGACTTAGGTTGCGGGCAGATCATTTGACTGACTCAGCTGATGTTCGTGCGCCCGAGGTCTGTCCGCATCCGAGACTCCTCGAGGTGACTAGCATCGCGGCCCGGCCGGGGAGTTGAACTTACTCGGAACAGTCCCGCCCTTGTTATGCATCAGACCAACGGTGTCCCGCGAGCAGTGCTCTAGGCTGGTTGTGTTTATCCATACACGCTTCTGCTGAGACAGTCGATACCACGGTGGGCCGAAAAGTAATCGACGCTTGCATTTGCACTTGCCAACCCAACCCATCACGGGATGCTTCCGATCCTACGACGTCTCCGAGGCATTCACCGTCACTGTACACCGGAGCGGGCTAGCGGACTGGGCTGAAGGCGGCGTATGTTGATTTAGGGAACAGAGTCTATAACGATCCTGACCTTTGCTGAAGCAACTGTGCTTTGCGTGACTTTGAATTGGCTTGGTCAAGGTAGCCGGATGTCCAGGGAGGGGGGGAGGACTTGGATATTGGATCTTAGACGGATGTATATCCGGTAGAACCTTAGGGGGGATAGCGTCGGGAGCCAGTCTGCAGGGTTCACTCGCGCCTGCGGCATGCAAAACCCGTGGATGCCATGGTTTCAGTTTTCAGATCTTGTTTCACGCCTTGTCATGTCATAAATATTCTGCCTCATTTGCACTCACCGCCTCGTTCTTCTTTCATACGTTTTACTGTTGGATGCACATCGGTAAGTAAGAGAGAAATTCCCTTGACATTTCCTTCTTTGACTTTCCTTCCTTTCAACCTTCCTCTTATGGCAGAAAACGGACAATTCACCCATCGCTCTTACACGGTGCCATAAATCCCTTGATCTGTGCGTGACATCTTTCGATGAGACATGAGCCGTTTGCCTCAATTCCGAGATGTTTCTCCTTATAAACAGATCGAAACGAAGCTCTCTGCGCTGAGCACCTCTAATGACCTCGGATGGTATGGTAATGCGACCTTTCTATCTGCCTTTCGCTCAGCGCCAGTTGATCCGCTTCCCCTGTTGTAGATGACCTTTGACTCTCCATCACCCCCGCAGAGCAAGAAGGCGAACCAAATGCCCAGGCGAGGGCGAGACGCCCAACCACCACCAGACAACACACCAGCACGGGCGATCGCCGAAGCCTGGATAATGGAGACGAAAGAGAACCAGGATAGATGGAGAGAGGCAGATGCAAAGTTGAAGGACCAATTCAACCGCATCAATCGACAAATCCTGTCAGGGAGGAAAGCCAAAATGTGACGATGTGATACCCAGACCCAGCGCGAGCAGCAGCCACCGCTGACCGCGGGTCTGTGTGAGACTTTTTGGACTATCTTATCTTATCTACACCCGCCGTGTAAAATTCGTGTTCATGTCTCATGATTGGTTGGTTGCTCTTGTCACCGCACGTCTGTATCGACGAATCTCATTCCTATTTAAAAACATGTCTCAGACAGTCAAAGACCTAACAGCGGGAACAACGGGGGGCATTGCGCAGGTCAAACTTTTCTCGTGATGCAAAAAATTTTGGTTGTTAAAGATCCTCTCACAAAACCAGGTTTTAGTCGGCCAACCTTTTGACATCGTCAAAGTGGTATGTCACCTACCAAGCGAATGTTTCGATGCCTCACCTTGACCACGTAGCGTATGCAAACATCAGCAAAAGGGACGTACCGAGGCATGCTTGACTGCGCAGGTGGCATTCTAAAAAACGAGGGCCCTCTTGCCTTCTACAAGGTAGATTTCGTGTTCGTTTAACCACACAATTTTCTGATCATACGTAAATCAGGGCACCCTTACTCCACTGTTAGGCATCGGGGCCTGTGTTTCTATACAATTTGGCGTTCTCGAGCATACAAAGCGATATTTTACTGCGTACAACGCCCGAGCGGGACAAGATGCCGCTCAGAGCGCATTATTAAGCTCTTCACAGCTCATAATTGCAGGAGCTTTGGCAGGACTAGGTAATGGCTTTGTTTCTGGACCGGTGGAACACATACGAATACGTGCGTCTCTTCGCTGTCCACACGAGGCTACTCTTTAACCTAAGCTTCCGAGTTCAGGGCTGCAAACTCAGTCTAACACGAACCCCGTCTATCGCGGCCCGTTTGATGCCATCAAGAAGATAGCTTCCAAGTACGGAATTCGAGGTATTTATAAAGGACAAAATGTTACTTTCCTGCGCGAAGCCACAGGTTACGGCGTATACTTTTGGGCGTATGAAAAATTAGTGCAACGCGAGATGGCACTAAAGGGGATTCGGAGAGAGCAGATAAGCCCGGGTAGCGCGATCTTGTATGGTGCGGCGGCGGGCTATGCTGTGAGTGATCTTTCTTAGCAAAGATGAAGCGCAAGCGTCTGATCGCGGGGCTCCAAAAAGCTTTGGGCTGTGATATACCCTATAGATATGATCAAGTCACGGATGCAAACGGACGGGTTTTCTCCATCCGACGGGCAAAAGTACCGATCTACACTACACTGCGTACGCACGGTGTGGAAAACCGAGGGGATTGGTGCATTCACGAGAGGACTAGGGCCCACGTTGATTCGGTGTGTTGTACACGACTTTGCCCCGTTTTTGATGGTGGCTGATGCTCTAGTCTCACAGCTCGCCGTTTGCGAATGGCGCAACGTTCTTGGGATTCGAGATGGCGAACCGCTTTCTGAGTTCCATCTAATTACGGGCCGCGCTAAGACGCCAGGCGCCTTGAGGGGCGTGTAGACCACGCGCCCGCCGGTGGACCTCGTGGGGACTTATGACGTGTGTGTACCTCAATTGAATTAAGTTACACGCCGAGATGGAAGAAAGTATCATACAATACAGTATATCCGGCGTGACAAGTGGCTGTCACGTCACATTTTGATTGTCTGATAATTGGTATCACGGGACTCGACCTCTCAAAATAATGTCTGAGCCTTTCCACCATAGACCTACGCTCAAACAGGTGGGCCCGGGCTCGGAAGTAATGCAATCTTTTCTTATGTTACTTCCTCCTTGCAGACGAACAAGCCGTTCAAATCTAGGCATGCGACAAAGGCATCTCTAAAAGAGCAAGCAAAAGGTAAATTTATCACCTCCGCTCGTTCTACACCGATAACGGGCATCTGCGACACCAAATGCTGAAACAGGGCGTCCATGTGCTAAAACATCCTTGAATGTGCACTCATGAGAAATCTCGCTCCTCCCTAGGTCGCGTCTCCCGACAGGCCGCCAAAAACGTTCATGCGTCCAATGCTAGCGCCCAGTTTAGATTGAACCGGCGAAATCACGCGAAGCAAATCCAGCTCCAAAAACGCCAGTCTCTGCTCTCCGCCGTTCGGATTTTTGGTGGCGTCGACGGTGCGCCTCGGGTTGTCACCGTGGTGCCACTTTGTGAAGATGTTACTTCTCGCGCGGCCGTATCGGCACTCTCCCAATCTCTAGAGCTCCCTACTCAAACCGATCAGGACTGTGTCTGGAAAATCAAGTTCGTCGGGCTCCTTTTTTCACTTTTGCACGTCTTGTTCTTATCCCGTTTCTTGGAAGGGTGGAGCGATTTAAAACATCTCTACAATTCGTTCAGCTAGCTTATGGAGACTTTTACACAACTCTGGATGCTTGTAAAGTAGCTGATTATGTTGTCTTTGTTCTCTCTCCCGCTATGGAAGTTGGT
>QLOT01000924.1:0-10648 GCA_003313875.1 Russula aff. compacta
CGGGTATGGTGGGGTACGGGTACGGGTACAGCAAATTTACCCAGGGGTTACCCGTGCACATCACTAGGCACAGCAGCCAAGAAATTCATGGACGATCACGAACAAGATCCATGGTTGGATGACAGTGACTTCTCTTGTGTGATTCACTACTTTCAATCTAATGAGAAAGGAAGTGAGTTTTACATTATCTTCTGTACTAAGAGCATGGAGGCGGGGCGTTGTTGGATTAGGGAGAATGTCTTGAATAAGTAGCTCTCGTGTACCCATGTAGGTACGTACACGTTGCATGTAACTGTGGCGCCCAATCGATTCTGTCTTACATAAGCATACTAAATATGATCATATGTGTGCGTGTTCTGTGCAGAAGCCCTTACATGTGCACGTGTGTTTCACGTTTCACGTTGTTCATTCCATTGTTCCATCTGCTCTGCCTTACATAATCATCCTACATATATGGGCGCGTACAGTACTACTGGACAAAATTGAGATATTGGTTCCACATGGCATTTGCGATCCTATCTCGCCTCTCATTTGCCCGGCGCGTCTCCTGTGCGGTCACCTGACCTCCCAGTTCCCCAGCAGGCTCAAGTGGACCCATTTGGAGGTCAATCTCGGGGACATCCTCGTCTTCGTCGATGTCCTCAGGTTCATACTCCTGGATGAAGTTGTGAAGCGCTGCAAGCGCAGATGGAATGAAGGCCTGGATGGCCATGCTGTACTCTGGTGGGTTGCGAAGTATTGCAAAGCGTCGCTTGAGGATCCCAAAGATCCGTTCAACGACATTGCGAGTGGACAAGTGACGAAGGTTGAACAACTCCTTGAAGTCACGAGGACTTGAGAATTACATCAGAGACAGAATAAATAGAACAAGTAACTACGCACCGATCTCTGCCACGCTTCCATTCAGACAAATGGTAGCGCACACCCCGATAAGGGACAAGGAGCGCATCTGAGGAGGCAAAGCTGGCATCAGCAAGATAATACCTCCCGGCTGGTATATAAAAATCATGTTGGTGGGCGTCATTGAACATTGTGGAGTCATGTGCAGAACCTTCCCAACCAGGCACGACATATATAAAGCGAAGGTCGAAGGAGCATGTGACAAGGCAGTTTTGAGTGAGGACACCATTGCAGTTTCTCATTGCATCGCGGTCTTCAGTGGATGAGAAGCAGGCAATGTGGGTGCCATCAATAGCATCTAAAGTGCCATCAAAAAATGGATAAAACTTGGGGTTGCCACGGATTTTGGGAGGCGTGGGCGAATTGGGATTGGGAAGCTTTACAAATGTGGTGTAGAAGGGGGGCGTCACGAGTGTCGTGAGAACTTGTTTAAAATATCTGAAAACTTGTTAGATACAACTAAGAAAGTCATGGAAACTTACCTGGTAATCGTGCTTGATGAGCGCTGGAAGCGCTCTCCAACATTAACGGAAGACATTCCTGTGACAATAGTATAAAGAAAGATCGCCACTTGCTCTTCGACTGACACGTGGTGTGATGGTTGGAGACCAGCCTCTTGCAGGGCTTTGATAAGAATAAGGAATGTACCCCGAGAGAGACCAAGTTCGTTCCAGATGCGTTGTGGATGCCCAGTAAGGAGTTCCTCTAACCAGCCTGCTCCTGAGAGAGCAGAAGTGTGGTACGGTGTGCGGACATAGCGGCACATGAATTGATCCACCATGTCTTCAAAAGCGATGTCAATGAAGCAAGAAAAGGCCTCCTCAAGCCTCTCCTCAAGCCTTTGAAGAGCTTCAGAAGGCATTTGGTCCTCCTCTTGCTGCTGTGCGGGCAGGAGCTGACTAGACATGGGCGAAAAGTTGAAAGGAAGCTCACATCCCCTCAGGCGAAAATCCCTGAGCCCGTGCCCGCCACTGATGACGATGCATCACATGCATCACGCATCACGCATCATGTGCACAATTGTGACTGTCAGCAAAAACCCCAAATTATCATATGTGCATCGTAACATTAGATGCCCTGTCACAGACCTGTCACAGAAGTGGCCCCGGGGAATCCTGAGGCCGAGTACAAGTACAAGTACAAGCGTTGCTGTAAGGGGCCTAAAGGAAAAAAAAATTGATATATGTAGTATCAGCCCTACATAGCACAGCCAGGTCAGACTGGGCCGGCCCGGGAGTGGAAAATGCAATCATGCACACCCTGTACAGTAGGGCTGGTCTGGGACTCAGTCTGGGTTCCGTTACATATGGCTACCGAGCTTCTACCCACTAAAAACCTCTCTCCCTAGTAATTTGGGTTTCTCTTAGCCTTGTTGTTATTGTATTGTCGCGGGTGTTCTCATGTGAGGGGGTGGGATCTTCTTGCTGTGGTCTGGCTGTCACTGTTGGGTTTGTGCACACTTCTTGAATGAATGTGTTCTACAATATGGCTGTTTCTGTAGCACTCGTCACAAGGTGGGTAACGGGGCCAGGGTGTGCGGGTTCATCAAACCAACCTTGCCACGTGTCGTGGGAAAATTGCTCCTGGTGGTAGCAGTCCAGGGCAGTGTTGGACAGTTGGCGACTGAAAGTCGAAAGTCGTGTGTGACTTTCAGACTAGCCGATGCCAGTCGTCCGACTGTGGAAACGACTTGCAACTTTCGTCATCACGTGGAAGTCACAGGTTGTCCCAAGTCTGTGAAACACGTGATCATATCTCATTGATGAATTTTGATCTTATCATTGATGTATCGACAGATGCCGTCTTGAGACTCAGCGTATCCGCGTTTGTACTTGCTTACATCAGCGACCATGGCAGGGTCACGGTCAGATGCGGTCACTGACCTAGGTCGTCCGACTTTCGGCTTTGCACCGACTAGTCGCCGACCGGCACAACACTGGATTCAAGGGCCCAGGATAGGCATGGTAGCACCCCGTTGCACGATGCGTCGTTCTGCGGATATGTAGAGGTCGCTCGCGTGCTTCTCGAGGCCGTCGCGGATGTGAGGGCCCAGGACAAGTACGGGAAGACTCCGTTGCATAAGGCATCGGACGAGGGACATGTGGAAGTCACTCGCGTTCTTCTCAAGGGCGGTGCAGATACGAGCTCCCAAGACATGTACGGGATGAGTCCATTGCATCTAGCGTCCTCTTGGGGACATGTAGAGGTCGTCCATGTACTTCTCGAGGGCGGCGCGGATACAAAGGCTCAGGTTAAGGACGGGAGGAATCCGTTGCATGCGGCATCGCACGAGGGACATGCAGAGGTCGCTCGCGTGCTTCTCGAGGGCGGCGCGGATGCGAATACCCAGGACAGGTACGGGGAGAGTCCGTTACATCTGACGTCATCCTGGGGACAAGTGGAGGTCACTCGCGTGCTTCTCGAGGGCGGCGCGGATGTGAACGCCCAGAACAAGTACGGGAAATGTCCGTTGCATCGGGCGTTAGTGTCATCCTCGGGACATATGGAGGTCGCTCGCATGCTTCTCAAAGGCGGTGCGAATGTGAACGCCCGGGACATGTATGATCTCAGTCCGTTGGATTGGGCATCGTACTACGGACTTGTGGAGGTCACTCGCGTCCTTCTCGAGGGCGGCATGGATGCAAGGGCCCAGAACAAGCGGGGTCGAAGTCCGTTGGATTGGGCGTCGGACAAGGGACATGTAGAGGTCGTTCGCGTGCTTCTTCAGGGAGGCGCGGATGCGAGCACCCAGGACAACGACGGGTGGAGACCGTTGGACCGAGCAGTATCTCAGGGACATCTCCATGTCCCGTGTTCTTCTCGAGTATGATGCGGATCGTTCCATTCACACCGACATGTATTCATCTGAACAAGTATTGACTGTAGCACACCATTTTATTATCTAGCTACTATCCAGTTACAGTTATATCTGAATCTGACTACAGAGCCGAGTAATTGTGGTGATGATTCCGAAAGGGGAAAAATACAACATAACAAAGTGGTGGGTACCCAGACGTGACGGTTTGAGTAGTGTACGATCGTTTGACCGTATATCTAAGATTTTAAAGGATGGGCCCGAGGTGACGACAGTAAACTCACGTAGTACTAGTTGAAGGGTTTGTCAGCTGCATCACGAACCGTCCCTCCGTCTGTACAAGCCGGTAAGGTCAATGTAGCAAATCTATGATTAAAGTGAGGAATTGCGGACGCGCGCGTGCGATGTCTGTAGAGACAGCAATGTACTCAGTATCGCGCGTACGGCACAATGACTATGTTTATTCACCTGTAGAGACAGCAATGTACTACAGGGCGTAAGCTTATTGGAAAGACTATGAACAGTAAGTAAAGATGCTCACCTCAGTATCGCGCGTACGGCACAATGACTGAGGTGACAGTAGTTCTACTCGACCACTATTTATCTACGGCGCGGGCTCTTGGCCCAAGCTTCTGAAACATTCTAACTAATTGTCCTTATTCTAGCGAAATGGGAATGTACGTAGTACTGTCCGTAAGTAGCTAAATAACTGCCGTACTCTAATACTACGCATATGAGTTTGTGTCCGCGGGTGGTTATCTACGTGAGTCCGATCACTCGATCGTTCCGCCCTGAGCCGGTGCTCCGACCCAAGGACGTTCCGATCCGGGGTGATTTCAACAGTCAATGTCACTGCCAAGGGTTTGACAGTAACAGAAGACTATAGCTAAGTCTCAGCTGTGACTTAGGAGACAGATAGAGCAGTCTGGGTTCCCGCTTGCAGTGCTGCAACACTGTAGCCACCCCTTAGAGTAGAGAGAAGATAGAGAGTAAAGTCACTGTGATTGACAGGAGACTCAACTTGCCAGTACAAGGTAGCTACGAGTCCCTATTTATAAGAGAGGGGATCCTAGGATCCAAGGCTGTGTACAGTACTCCTTATGGACGAAACAATAAGCTGGAACTGGGAACAATGGGAGACACAAGAAAGGGACAATGGCTACGTCTAAAAGGGGATGTCAATAGGACAATAAGTGTCCTAGGGAGCATGTGATTCCTGACAAACAATAGGAACCACATGTAGGAGTGTCACAAGGACGGAATGTAACCAAGAAGTATAGTACAGTGCCTCAGGCGCACACAAGAACACACAACTATGCAGACTAAAACAGACTCTGGGCCGGTTCCCGAGCTTACATGAGCGCGAGCAGTTGAATGCTCACCCACGGCCGGTTACATCACCTCCCCACTAGAAAGGACGTCCTCGTCCGTTCTTCAATGCTGATCGTCGTGCTAGCTGGGGTTTGAAGTCGTCTACCCCGATGTGCTTGACCTTGTCCACGAGACGCGCGGCGATGAGGCGTTCCTCGGAGGCGTTCTTGGCCTGAACAACGGCCCGGTGATTTGCCTCCAGCCACTTGATCTCCCGGCTGAGTCTGTCCCCCTCCGTGTCGTATCGGCGGTAGCGGAGGACCTCCGTGTGGATACTCCAGTTGTCGAGTTTGATGAGGGCCTCCTCCAACGGCCAGTAGTCGACGTGGTCCCCCCAGAGTCTGGCTCGGAGCCAATGGGGGATCGGCTCGAGGGGGTAGTCGCGGGAGTCCTGCCACGCGTAGAGGTCAACGATGCGCGCGTCGGCCGTGCTCGTGGCCCCGACTGGGAGCCCTGCCACTCGCCCATCATCCAGTTGCTTGATGAAATGGGCAAACTGGTCGCCCTGCTCTGTGGGGATGGTGAGTTCCGGGAGACGTCCGTCGTTCTCCACGTAGCCCTCTGGGCACTCCATGGGCTCCTCCAGGACCTTAACGCGCTCCTTGAGGAGGAGTCGCTCCCTGTTAGTATCGTTGAGCTCTCGTCTGAGAGCGCTGAGCTGGAGGTGGGCATCATGCGTTCGTTGCTGGATGGTGACGGTGAGGCCCTTGGCGAGCTTCTGTAGCTGGGGGGCGGTGAGGTGCGCGTGGCCGTCAATGATGGCCGATACGGTGGCGGGGGAGAGGGGCCCCTCCCAGTGGTCATTGGTGTCCAGGTCGTGGAGTGGGCCTGGAATGGGGATACGGCTGGGGCCAAGGGCAAAGATGGGGACGGTGAGAGGCTCGGGGGCGCCCCCAGGGGTCTCTGAGGTAGGAGCCGTCTCTCCTGGGTGTTCGAGCTCCATCGGCTCGAGGCTTCTGGGGACGCGCGGTGCTGGGATCGGGAGTGGAGAGGACATGCTGGATGGGCTAGACATCATAGTTCTTCAGCGGTGAGGGCAATGGTGGGCGAGGAAATGGAATGCAAAGCTGTGAGAGCTGTTGCTTTTGCCGGGGGTTTCTGCTTCCCTTTTATGCTATTCAAGGGGTGGCGCTTGTGATACTCCCGAAGGAGATCCGGGGCGAACACCTGGTCAGCTGGTTCCCAGGTGTTGTCACTTTCGGGGTAGCCCCGCCACTTTATCAGGTACTGCAGCGCTTGCTTTTTTCCATGGAAGCGATGGCTTCTGATCTGTTCTACTTCGTATTGTTCCTCTCCTCCCACGAGGTCAGGCGCTGGCCTGGAATAGTTTGGTCCGTGTTCTGCTGTTTCTCTATAAGGGGTAAGGAGGCCAGCGTGGAATACATTGTGGATCTGCCATGAGGCTGGGATGTCCACCAGGTACACAACGGGGGATACTTCTTTTAGTATCTTGAAAGGGCTGTATCGCTTGGGGTTCAATTTGGACCCTTGATGTGGGAGTTTTAAGTGGGTCGCCTCGAGCCACACCTGTTCTCCGGGTTTGAACTGGGCCGGTGGAATGTTCCATGCTTTCTGATTGATGGCTTTGATGGCCCTGTCCCTTGCCTCTTCCATCTGCCGTGCTCTTGTTTCAGCCATGTCGTTGTTTGAGGGGGTGTTATCAGCCGGGTGTAGCGGTGGTTCGTGGCCCCACAGGATCTGATTGGGTGATAGCCCGGTGGTGCTGTTTTTCCGGTTGTTATGTACTGCCGTTGCGACCGGAAGCCATTCAGTCCAGTCTTTGGGTTGTTCTGCCGTTACCAGTCGTAGGTATTGTTCCACCCATTGGTTCTTTCGCTCGGAGAGCCCGTCGGTTTGTGGGTGGAATGCGGTGGACAAGTTTTGTTGGATGCCCAGCCGTTTAGTGAGTGCCCTCCCAAAGTGGGATGTGAACCGGGGGTCCCTGTCACTAATTATTTTGGTGGGGAGGCCAAACCACGGGTAGATATGCTCTAAGTATAGCCAGGCCACGCCTGGTCCTGTAATAGAGGTATTGCACGGTAGGAAAATTGCTGCATGAGAGCATCCCTGATCTACGATTGTCAGTATGGCATCTAAGCCATTCCGTAGGGGTAGTCCGGTGATAAGGTCCATTGCCACGCTTTGGAAGGGTTTCGTTCCTTCGGGCGTGGGGATGCGGAACAGGGGTACCTTCTTCCTATGGGTGAGGATCTTTGCTTGTTGGCATGTTGCGCATCCCTTGACATATTCTGCTATCCAGGTTTTCATTCCCGGCCACCAGTGTGTCGATTGCACCTTTCTCAGGGTCTCGTCCCTACCAGGGTGTCCTGCCGTAGGATGGTTGTGGGCGTGGGATACAATGGCTCTTTTCAGCTCTTTGACGTTGGGGATTATAGTTTGTCCCTGCGCCGTTGTGCATGTTAGCTTAATTGTGCTGATTCGTTCTGGGGGAAAGATGGTGATCATCTTATTGTCTTCCTCTCCAAGGTCCGCTCCTGGTGGTCTGGAGAGCACGTCTGCTGCTGTGTTTGTTTTCCCAGGGATATATTCTAGGGTGAAGTCGTATTCCTGCAGGTCTGCGTGCCAGCGTGCTGTTCTTCTATTCAGGTTCTTTGGGGATTTCCAGTATTGGAGATTAGCATGGTCTGTGCGGATAATGAATGGTGTTTTGGTCCATCCCAGGTATGGTTGCCAATGAGCCAACGACTTCATGATGGCCAGCAGTTCCCTCTCATAGATGTCATAGTTTCGCTCTGTTGATGTGAAGGTAGCTGAATAGTAGGCGATGGGGTGGAGGACAGGTTTGTGACGTTTGGCTAATGTTGGTGTGGTGTTTTCTCCCTCCTGCGAGAGTACAGCCCCCAGGCCGTATGCTGAGGCGTCCACTTGTAGTATGAACTGTTTGTCGAAGTCTGGTTGTTTGAGGACTGGGCTTCTACACATGAGGGTTTTTAAGGTCTCGAATGCTTTGTGCTGTGGTTCGTCCCAATGCCAGGGTGTGGTTTTCTTTGTGAGGTCGAGGAGCGGTCTGGCGATTTTTGAGTAGTTGGGTATGAAGTATCGATAGTACCCGGTGAAGCCCAAGAAGCTTCGTACGTCTTTGGGTTTCCTCGGTTGTGGCCAGTCCGCGACTCCCTGTAGTTTTTGCGCGTTCATTTGGAGTCTTCCCTTTCCTACGTTGACCCCCAGATATTCGATCTCGTTCTTCTCGAATTCACATTTCTCTGGCTTCAGGTAGAGATCATGTGCCGCTAGTTTGTCAAGGATTTTGTGAACGTATTGCCTATGCCTGTATTTGTGCTGTTCTTCTGTTTCATGCGGGAGCCTTGCCGTGTGAATTGCCAGGTCGTCCATGTATACCGATAGCCATCCTTCTCCCACCTCTGGTCTGAAGATCGTGTTCATCATCATTTGGAATGTCGCGGGTGAGTTGGTTAGTCCGAAGAACATGACGGTTGGTTCAAAGAGACCTTCTGGGGTTAGGAATGCTGCCTTCCATTCGTCCCCTTCCTTGATCCGAATGTTGTTGTACCCCCAACGCATGTCGAACTTAGTGAAGAGGGTGCATCCACTTAGTCGGTCTATTACTTGAGGAATTAAGGGCGAGACGTTTCTGTTCCTCTTTGTCCACTTGTTGAGGGGTCTATAGTCCTGCACCGGTCTCAATTTTCCGTCCTTCTTTTTTACAAAGAAGAAGTTGGCCGCGTAGGGAGACTTTGAAACGCGGATGGTTCCCCTTCTCAGATGGTCTTTGACAAACTTGTGGACTTCCTCTTTTTCTAGTTGCGTGAGGGGCAGTAGCCGTCCTGGCAGTGAGGCTGGTGCTCCCGGTAGTAATTCAATGGCGTGGTCCCAGACCGTGTACTGAGGGAGTCTCTGGGATTCCTCCTTGCTAAACACCTTCGAGTGTCTTTGGTACTCTTCTGGCACCTTGATTTCTTTTGTTTCGCTTGTGGTGCCGATGGTAATCCTTCCTAGGAAGTATTGTGGCTGTTGCCTCTTTACTGGTCGTGGCATATTCCTGGTCCTTGGGACGTATTGCGCTCTGGCCGCATCTGGGGCTGAAAGGACGATGGGGAGGTGGCTCATGTCAATCCATCCTCTTTTCCAGTCAATTTTTGGCTGGGTGGCGGCGAACCAAGGGTATCCTAGGATGGCCTTGTGTTCCCCTAAGTCCAACAGGAAGAATCTGTGATTTGTCCTTTGGTTACCTGTTCGTAATTGTAGGTCAGTGTAATACTGGAGCGAGCCACTTTTGTTTTGTGTGCCATCCACATTGTACAAGGGTCTTGGCTTGGCTAGCTTTTTGATGGGTAGCTTAAGCCATTGTGCGTAGGATAGATTCATGAAGTTTTCAGTGGCCCCTGAGTCCACTAACGCTATTGCTTCGGCTCTTTTTGCGATCGATCGTGTGTAGAAGCGAACTGTCATTGATTTCCTATTTGACATATACACATCGTCGCTATTGATCCGCCTGAGTAGTGCCGATCTAATCAGGCAGTGGGAAAATCCTCTGAGGCTCCCATTTCCTTTGCCAATCGCTGTTGGTCTTCCATTGTCATCCTTTGGAGGTGGGCGCGTACAGTTGCCACTGAGTCCTCCTCGACGTCTCCCATTTCTTGGTCTTCGTCGAAGTCTATGAGGTTGGCTTGGTTGGCCGGGTTTTTGCCATTCCACCTCATGTTTTGGAGGGCTTGCTTAGGTTTGCTGGGGCAATTCCTGGCGTAGTGGCCTACTATGCCACAGTTGAAGCATGCATTGGCATCCCCGAATCCCGTTACGTTTCCTCGGCTGCTCTGGCCTTGGTGCCAGTTTCCTCCTCTTCCTCTTCCTTTCCAATTGTTGGGTGCGCGCCCCCTGCTGAGGTCCATTGGGACCGGGACGTTGTTCATTGTTTTAGGGGCGTTGGAGGAATTGAATGGGGGGCGTGGCGCGGGCCTCCATTGGTTGTTCTGCCATCCTCCCGAGTTGAAGAAAGGTCGTCTGGGCTGGGGGTTGAGGGCTCGATATGCATTTCCCGTGCTGAGGGACTTCACAATGCCTTCAATGGTGGTTTTAGCTTGGGTGAGGAGTTTGATTCGTTCTTTCAACTCCATGTAGGTTGTCGGGTATGGTGGGACCAGGGCTTTTTCGAGTAGCTCCCGGGGTATCCTGCGCAGGAGCATGTTGTAGGTCTCTTCGCTCCCTACAGTGTAGTTCGCTTTTCTGAGGAGACTTTCAAATCTGGCGATGTATTCGTCGTATCGGTTGCCTTGTGTCACCGCCAAGGGTTTGACAGCAACAAAAGACTATAGCCAAGTCTCTGCTGTGACTTAGAAGACAGATAGAGCAGTATGGGTTCCCGCTTGCAGTGCTGCGACACTGTAGCCACCCTTTAGAGCAGAGAGAAGATGGGGAGTAAAGTCACTGTGATTGACAGGAGACTCAACTTGCCGGTACAAGGTAGCTACGAGTCTCTACTTATAGGAGGGGGGGATCCTAGGATCCAGAAGGGGTAACTGTACTCGATGTAGTAGGCTGAAACGAGGACACAAACTGGGAACAAAGGGAACATCGAAAGGG
>QLOT01000930.1:0-28474 GCA_003313875.1 Russula aff. compacta
AGTCGGCATCGAGTCCGTTGAACTCGGCATCTACAACTCGGGCGGCAAGCATGGCGGCGCCTTCTCAGCGAAGGGAGACTCGGGCGCCCTTGTCTGGCACTCAAAGAGAGGCAAAGCTCGCATCGTTGGGCAACTCCACTCTGGGATGAACAAAGGTGGCTCTACCAGCAACTATATCACTTACTGCACCCCAGGCTGGTGGTTACTGGATCAGATCAGGAAGCAGTTCAAGTACGCCGACTTTTACCGCACTACCTGGTAAATGCGACGACACCGTTGTCGACCTTCTGCTCTCCCTCCCCACTCTCCTTCTCCTTCTACGACTCGTTATGCTGTCTCATGTGCAGGTACCCCAGTTGTACCTGCCCTAGACCGACGGAAATTTTCTCCACTTATCATTCGCAGTTGAGAGGATACAGCACACTTACCCCATTCTGCTGCTGCGAGGGTGGTCACGAGTTTAGCGAAACTCGGCGGGGGAAGCGGAGAACCACCCACACATTATCTTTTCATCTGTGTCTTCGTTCCTGATGGCCCCACCCAACTAGAGTATGGGTAATTGGTGTGACTGGAAGCAGGAATCCGATAGGGCTTGGATCAAGAATAAAAGGTGAGAAGGTAACCGTAGGAGTGTAGAAAGGTATAACGTTGAGCCATGTTCAAAATCGTTCTGTAACAACTCAGTGATTGTCTCTGCCTACGTTTGAGCCATGATTCAAGCCCTCAGGGCGCCTACGAGGGCTCAGTGTATTATGTCTCGGTCGTGAAAACTAGCACGTAGCGTGAACCTCAGACTCAGAGATAAAGAGCTGAGGGTAAAGGGGAAAGCGAGTAATCGCGTATAAGTATACTGTGAGTGTACTACTATGTGACTATGTGACGTCATTGTACCGTGCGTCCATGGAATGCGTCGCGGAATCTAATACTATCCTGACCCCACTCATCGGCCACCCCCACCTTCCGGTCGGTCACACCTGTGACGCGTGATCTATTCGAACTCCGCTGTATGGCTAATGACACATGCGTGGTGCATGGATTGTCCGAAAGGTGGGTCCGTCAAGGGTGAGCAGAGGGGCATTAGTCAGCTAGGCGTGACAAGGGACACTTTTTCATTCTCACCACAGAGAACATTTCACTCAATAAAAAAGCCTGGAAGTAGTTCATGGAATGTATTAGATGCACTATTCAAAATTTGGTGTGGGTAGGATAAAAGGTGGACGAGATATTCGAGGTGACCGAAAGGTGGGGGTGGCCGATGAGTGGGGTCAGGATAGTATCGGTCTCCCAGGACGCAGAGGTATGGGAGTATCCATAAGACAGGCTTCGATGTATCTTTTCTGCGTGAGGGGGTCCTTCCAGATTACAGTATCGATATTGGAAACCTGTAATCATTTTTTGATATACTCTGCCACCAAACAATCGCACGAAAAAATTCAATCAAGCGGAATTTCTACGAGCAGATGTTAATAGATCACACACAAGAACAGAACGAACAAGGAAACCAAAAGTAATGTGGTCACAGGCACATAGATATCACTTGCAACCAACCAACGATTCAAGTCGTACGATCACGACAACACGAGACCAGGTAAGCATAAGGTGAAGGGGCAATAAGAAGCTAGGAACACCAAGAACTCACGAAACGGACCTCGCTATATGTGGCCCAGTTACTATCATGATCGTTAGGACCACTACAGGCCGGATAATGGGGTACGATACGGATAGTCGCGGTCGATGCAACCAATGATAGTCAGTGTCAAATAGACAATTCCGAAGATCCCGACGGCGATTGAGACAACGACAACCACCGTCTTGTTGATCATGAAAAAGAATAACACGAGACCGACGAGAAACAAAAACACAGAGAGATGCAGGATCGTCACAGTCATTGCAACTGCACGGTGCATGGAGTATTTCTGGATACAAGATGAACAGGTGTGCGCGGGGTTCCTCAAGGGGTCCAAATCTTGAGGCAGCTGAATGTGTCTGCGTGCCCAGTGTAGCGTCAATGTCGCAAACAGGGCGGATGTGATGCTGAGAACAAGGCTCAACAGCCACAGTATGTTGAGAGAGACCGAGAGGGTAGGTGCTGAGGGGTCTCCGAAATTGGGGGACAACATTTTGTAGCTTTCAATAATAAACGATGCGACAATTGCCGTGAAAACACTGGTCTTTCGAAGGAATCAATATCATAAACCACAAGGAATCAGTCGAAGAGGACCTACAAACATTAGGACTCCTTTTGCATCCTCTTTCCAGCCGTCGGAAATACTTTTAGCATGCTCTCTGGCCTCCATCATATTTGCAGACAACGTTTCATTTACTGAATCTTGCTGTAATGTGGCAGTAGTCGTGACAAAACAAGGGAATCTACGCCGGGCATCTTCGATGGTATGACTGGACGTGGAAGGGTATCGAAAGAACAGGGAAGCATTTTGATCCCCAGCTATGATCGGAGGTGAATCTGATAAAAAGCTTATGTCGATGGATCAGCGACGATCACTAGAAAGTGTGCACACCTCGTGTGCCAGTGGGCATCGCAGCCATTACTCCCTGTAATAGATCTGCACTACAGTGCCCACGAATAGAACTGCAAACAGAGTCGACTGTGTTGGGTCCTCGAAGAGCTGAGAGCGTCGAAGAACTCAGAAAAGGTGAGATAAGAGTGACGCTGTGTTATGAACTTCGCCGTTGTTGCTGATACTGTGCCTTGGCGCCACGTGAGAAGGAAGAATCTTGGCTTGCTACAGACAGTACGTTGGGTTGGAGTAGTTTCTGCTGGACGAAACGCAGCACTGGTAGGAAGGGACTGACTGCTGCAGAGTAGTGATGTCGCTACTGGGTGTACGAAGGAAGTACGCGTGACAGATGGAATCGTTGAAGGGTGTACCGGTGCTTGCTGTATGAGCTTATAAATGAGTAGGCCGAGAGGTTGTGGTCGCCGCTGCGACGACGAAGCGTCAGGAGGACCAGAGATACCGGAAGAGGCACCTACGGAAGGTAGCCGCGAGTCTAGTACTAGTAGGGCAGACCAGAGGAGAAGCGCCGCCGACAGATGGCAAGGAAGGTACCAAGATGGACGGAAGTCCCGTCTTATGAATAGGATGTAGGCGTATGTGGGGGGAGAAAAACTATCGCCTGCAATATCCCGTGAGACGATACAAGGGTCAAACTTGAGAGGTGATTCGAAGCACAGATGCACAGAACTGCGTATGTTTAAGAAGGATGGGGACACGGGGCCGCCGTGCCTAGGCGCTGGCCTGCGAACGGTGTTTACCCCTCACACCTCCAACAACGCTGGAGTGCGCGGCATCCATAAAAGGAGGAAAAACGTGGGCAGAAAAATCCGTACAAACGTCAAACATCCGTACAAACATCAGATATCACGCCACACGTCGGCGGCAGCAGTGGACCCGGAAATAAGCGCCTAAAATTCTTGCCCCTCCCCCAAAGTGCACGTTGTGCACCGTGACCAGCAGCTAGTCCTCCGATACCGTGACGACTTCTAGGCTAACCATAATTGGACGTCAGTGATTCTGTTAGAGTTATGTGTGGCAGTGACTGTCTTGAGATAAGTAGACACCACCAAAGTGTGGGGATTTTCCTTTTGTTCGAAATGGATGAACCATGCTAACTTACTAACATTGGAGAATGCGTCTTTCATTTGACCTTTCTTGGATGTGGTGGCTGTATAAGCTTCAGCAGCTTTTCTTCTCTTCGCCTTGCATTGATTTCGTACAACAACGTAGGTAACTGGACTCCGATAACTAGGGCACGCGCTAGGACCTCCCCAGCCATCTGATCAGCTATCAAATTCCCATAGTAGAAAAATCACCTAAAAAGGTGTAAGCCGCCTTACTGTGATCGCACCATCCATGACGTGAACAAATAGTGCATAGACAAGTCTCTTCCTTTGCCATCCGGATCGGATGCCTCGAAACTAAACATATCGCTCCCAAGGCCCATTATATGGCTGCGCGTTCCCGCGTTCGCCGCCCCGACGTCTGTCCCCGCTGTTCCCCGTGGATATAACAAGCAATAATTGCGGCCTGGGAACACATCGAGTTCGCTTCGGCGCAAATGAACTGGTTCAGTGGGCTGTGAACGGAGGGGAGCTGTGGCGTTGGGTGGCTGAACACGCTCCGCGTCATCATTCTGATGTGCTTTCTCAACGTTCGGTGAACGGAACTGCGCATTTTTCTCCGGGTGTTGGTTGGTTTGGACCAAGTCTCGCCCCCTTGCCGAGTTTCGGCATCGACCGCCTGCGATCTGCGTCTTCTATTGACACTTCCCGGACACTTCCCGGACAGCTCCGGACAGGTCGAGGTACACGCCCTCGCCCTGACATGTGCACAGTATGTTGTCTTGACTTCTTGTGAGTTGGGCGCCTTCCTACATGTGGGCTCCACATTGTACAAGGGCATACTCAAAAGCAATGCCGCAAGGCGGCGCCCTTCCGCTGCTATCCGATCCTCACGCTTACATCGCGCTTGAGAGCCTGCCAACATAGATGATAGTCGCAAGTGAGACCCCACACCAGCTTCGGCCCATAAAATTATAAATTTCAGGGGGACTTGACGCGTTCCCCGGCTTACCAGATTGCCGCTTGCCTCCAACGAATCTCCAACGAATTTCTTTTTCCACTTTGAGCCACGGAGGATGCCCATATAAAATTCGGACCTCAGCGTGGATTCGAAGTATAGTCGCACAGATCTACATAGTCAACAGACAGTCGCACGAGAAACTTAACTTCGATACAAACAGAGGTCAGTGATCATGTACATGTACATAACATAACAGGAAATCTGAAAGGTGATCGTAGACCCATAACGTAACAACGATCCAAGTTTACGACCCATGTGAAAACACGAGACCAGAAGTACGAGGGGAAAAGGCAATAGAACAGTGGTAAACCAAAGAGCGCACGAAACGAACTTTGTCACATGTAACCCACTCTGGTTGGAATCATCACACGCCGGAGAATGGGGTAGAGTACAGGAAGTTGCGGTCAATGCAAGCATGGATAGTCAGCGTTAAATAGACAACTCCAAAGAGCCCAACTACGGCCAAGACAATGATGGCCACAATCTTGTTGATCGTGAAAAAGAATATCACTAGGCCGACGAGAAAAAAAAACACAGAGAGATGCAGGATCGTCACAGTCATTGCAACCGCACGGTGCATGGAGTACTTCGGGATACAAGAGAACAAAGATGAACAAGTGTGTGCGGAGTTCCTCAAGGGGTCCAAATCTTGAGGCAGCTGGGTGTGTCTGCGTGCCCAGTGTTGCGTCAACGTCGCAAACAGGGCGGATATGATGCTAAGAACAAGGCTCAACAGCCACAGTACGTTGACATAGACGATCGACGCTGAGGGAGTGGGCGCTGAGAGCTCTCCGAAATTGGGGGACAACATTTTGTAGCTTTCAATAATAAGCGATGCGACAATTGCGTTAAAGGCACTAGCCTTTCGAATAAATCAATACCGTAAAACGTATGGAATCGATTGAAGAAGACCTACAAACATCAGGACTCCTTTTGCATCTTGTTTCCACCCGTCGACGATACTCTTGGCATGCTCTCTGGCCATTGGCATATTTGTAGACAACGTCTCATTTACCGAATCTTGCTGTATTGTGGCAAAAGGAGTCATGACAAACCCAGGGGATGTATGCTGGGCATTTCTGATGCCACCACCGAACGGACTGGAGAAGGTGGGAGGGTGGCGCACAACCGAGAAAGCATTCTGATCCCCAGCTGTGATTGGAGTGAACCCAGAAGGGAAAAACAAGGTTCATTTAGATGGAACAACGACGATCACATAGGAGCGTGCACACCTCGCGTTGGCATCGTGGCCGTTAGTCCCTGTAATGGCCCTTCGCGCCGAATTTCACTGGTAGCAGAGTCTGCTATGCTGAGTCCTCTATCGGCCGAAGGCGTTGCAAGATCTGGAGAAGGTAAGATCAGGGTGACACCGTGTTGTGAGCTTTGTCGTTTTTGCCAAGGCAGTGCCTCAGTCCCACTGGAGAGGGATAATGAGGAGAGTGTTGGACTGCCGTCGATTGTATGTCTAGTTTGAACTGGTTGAGCGAAACGCGAGAGTGGTGGGAAGGGAATGGCTGCTGAGGAGAAGTGAGGGTGTCACTGGGTATACAAGGGAAGCAGGCATGACGGATAGAATCGGTGAAGGATGTACTGGTACTTGCTGTACGGGACGGTAATTGAGTAGACCGAGAGATTGTGGTCGAGGTCGAGACTTTGGACAATGGGTCGGTGGGCGTAGAGATATCAGAAGAAACACTGGCGGGAGCTAGCAATGGGTTTACCCGAGCGTGCTCGGGCTGATGGTGTGATGAAGGTGCGACTTGTTTAGGTGAAACGATGTTGTAGCCTGGAAAGGAAGATGAAGCCTCCAGATCAGGGAGCGGAGAGCTTTTCGGACGGAGTGGCATCAAATAGTCCTACGAAGAGGAGAAAAGACAGAGGAGAGCCAAGACGGAACCCACTCAGGCTTTAAGAGCAGGAATCAGGGTGGTGTATTAGCTGCGCAAGAGCAACACCAGTTATGGTAGAGTGAATACGCGCCCAGGCCGTACACCGGTACATTCTCTTTTGTCCATATCCTGATAGTTGCCTCTCACGCCCGAGACACGAGGAGATGGTGAGTCTGGAAAGGAAGGTGTATAAATCAGTGGACCAGGATCATACAACTATAATGTCATCACTATAATGTCAGCGCCAGGTTTGGCTCGCACGCCACCGCCACTCTGGCGATCGCTTCTGCACCTGCTCTTAACAAATCTTCATCGGGAGATGGTATTGGGCCAGAGAAGGGGCAGTTCCTAGAGTCACGAGATTCACTCCGCACGTACTGTTGGCGCATCGGCGTAATAGTTACTAACCGCGCGCGCGTGGCAACTTTTCTGTTTGCATTGATGTTACGTAGCGCAGCGTGATCATTGCGGCGCCATAATAGGCGTTACAGTATCGATATTTGGTTCGGACCTCGGGATAGTTCGCGCAAGTGCATTGTTGGTTGTGTCATGGAACGTATGATGACACATCTTCAATGTCTTCAACGCTTTAGACCTCCTTACCAGAAACAATGTCCTGTGCTCGGCACGGAGCTAAACGATATAGAAAAGGAAACTTAGTAAAGAGGGAGAAAATGAAAGAAGTCTAACACACTCCTCTGAATCGCTGCACGCATTGTTCATGTCACACGGGGGTAAGGTCCAGACGCGCTCCACAGATTTCACGAGGCCGCGCCCTAAAAATTTACCCCCAGCCATGAACTCGCCAACCCGTTTCTGACTTCCTCCGGGCGATCTTCAACGGACTTTCCCGTGACGGATGGGGAAGTGGCTGCTCTGTAAGCCGCAGGGAGCTAAATTTCGGACATGGAGGCAAGGAGATGCAGCGTCCAGAAGGTGGACGTAGCTTGACTAGTTCCACATGGCGATAGATAGATCACTTCGACGATGTCCACCGCCGCGACTTGAGATTTTTGCGAGATGTGAGAAAAATCGGTTGATAGCGGTACTGTTCTGGGAAGGCCTGGGTGCGATCATTCACGGGGAGGCGCAGAAGTTGCTAGGAGGTGGAAAGCCTCGCGAATTACAGCGGGTGTAGATAAACATGCATAAGCACACCCAGTATCTGGGCGTAATTGTGTTTCGGATTTACTTTCGAAAAAAGAACCTCGATGAGATCTTCGCGTGTCCAATCCACTGAAGCAATCACCATACCGTAATGACACTTCTACTGCCTCGTAAGGCAATTCGTGGGGTAGCGCCGTGAGGTCACGGGTGACTGAACAGGCTGTCCATGCCCATTCACACACCGCCCTTAACCCCAGTCCTCCACGCGAGTTACCCCAGTGCAAGGAGCGGTAGGCCCACGACGTGGTGCTCGAATGCCCCCTTCCCCTCCGGTGTGGTCGCCGCATCGTGCAACGTGTGTCCGCAATTTCGCATTGACTAGCATGTCCTAGTCGGACTACAGCAGGAGGTGCGACCTCGCACGGGGCTGCGTCGCCACGGACGACTTGTGCATCTGCCGAGCACCAAACGGCGCACTCCGCGCTGGCCAAAGCGAGTGGACAAAAACGGTCTCGAGGGAGCCTGGGGGAAGCGGGAGCGAGAAGCGGATCCAAACACTGTTGCGGGAAAAAAAAAAAACTAGGCTTTATGTGGAATTCTCATGTGGCGCCGCGTAGGACGGCGGCGGCGGCTGTGATAAGGAGGAAGAGGATAGCGAGGCGCGGCCATGGTGAAATCGCAAGAGGGGTGACCATGAGTGGGACCCCCTCCCAATGATAGGGGATCTGATCGTGGAAACGAGGTGGTGGGGTGGGCACGAAAGCAGAGCCAAAGGAACTGATAAAAACCCGTAGCTGCGCTTAGTTGCCTGCCGTGCACTTTACGTTGTTATCAACGCAGATGGGCTGCAAGTTCGGTGGACGTAAAGTAGTATCGGCTTCCCCCATGAGAAAAACTGGACGTTCATTGGATCGCGGAAGAGCTGGCCAAAACTTTGCAGACTTGGCTGATTTGGAAAAGCCAAATCACGCAGGGATAACGAGGAGGGCCAGAAGTCTGCTCTGATTCATGTCGATCGCTGTATAAACAGGGATGAAGGCAGTAGTCTTCCCGTGCCATTCTTTTCGCAGGCGAGAATGTCACATTCGATTGGGGTGACACTCTTCCGGGATAGGGTAGGGAAAGGCACTGCGAAACTGGCTTTGAAAATTCTCATGAGAAGTTCACTATGGAGGAACATATTCTCCAGCTCACCATGTCCTTGGTCGCCACGACGTCTTCTTTCTGTGGGCGGCGTCGCGTGGGGGTATACAGAAGCTGCTACGTCACTCATCGACAGAACCCCCATAGTAAATAACAGAGATCTCAGTCAAGATACTGAGGTACACTCCTAGTGCTGTAGAGGAGGGTGACATCGGTAGATACGGTAGCGAGTAAGGTGCAAATAATCAGCTAAAGATCTCAAATTGTAAGGCCAAGACCCCGACGCGTACGTTGTCACATTTCGAAGCCTCCCCACCAAGATACCATCCTCTCTTGTGTAATGATCTGCCGGAAGCAGAGCAGCAAACATACGCAAATATCCTCACCCAATCGGGCGAGCGGCTCAGATGATAGGGTCCGTGGCGCGCGAAATCGGCAGTGTTAGTGTCGAGGGTTGGAAAAGCCACCCAGGGAGGACGAGAAGTGCCCAAATGTACAGGATGTTGACCGAATTTGCTGGGAGCTGAGCTTATCGATAAGTAATGGACGAAGTTCTCGAAGGAGTCTCGTGCCCCCATCACCCGCCTTGTTAGTTGACTAGGAATGGAGGGGAGGCCCCGAATTTTTCTTCTTCGGGGATCGATGAATAAAGGAGAACGATGAGAGCCGGAGATCTGGCACGGTCAGTTATTGAAGGGAAGTCAACATGGTCTGGGGCAAGTCGCTTCTTATCGATCTTATCTGTCGTCCGCTGGCCACCCGCCGAAACCGCGAATGGGAACGAACCACGTGCCTTGTAGCTCGTACCTTGTTCCAGGGGAACAACCCCCTCCTCCATACAAGCATCACTGCCAGGGAAAGCCGGATATCCGTCGAAATGATACCCGTATGCTACCGGCAGTGATTCGCTCGCACATTCTCAACGCCTTTCCTCACCAGGGGGAGGGGGGGCTCATTTGAATTTAGTGCATATGTGCCCATGGACTACGACTGTCGCTCGGGACTGCCAGGACTCATCCCATCCAATTGCGAGGCCATCCTGCCAAAAGATGGGTGGTATCCAAGAAACCGCTATGTTCTCGATGATTTAGAACAGTGATTCGGGGCTAATTTTACTGTATCCACCTTCTGGAGATTCTGCTTATATTGAAACTAACCAGAATTCGGGCACTCGTAACTATTGGTTCACTGACCACGCCCAACTGCGCCATCTTCGGGTTTCCCCAGTGGATACGATCGCCTTTGGAGGCCGAATGCTTACTTAAAAAAGTCATTTCAGTGAGTCTTATATGGTGTTCACTTCGCAACATGGTTTAAAATCCGTGGTTAGACTACGCATCTCGGAGGGGGATCACTTGACCCCATGTCGAGATTTTTCTCTGTTACCGCGTCTCAATAGTTCAACTCGGACGATTTTCTCGCACTCCCTTGCAAGTGGTTCTGGAAATGTTGGTGTTCATATATAGGAATGACAGGCCACATTAGATGCTGTTATATCGGACATGCATACGCTATTGAAGGAATGAGAGGTTCTTGTTCTGATTGGCACACTTACTTAACTCTAGTTCATCAGGTACGCCTCAAGCTCATGTCACGACATTCGCAGCCTGGATTTGGATGATCGTCAGCAAGCTTAAGGCGCCTACGAATCTTGGGAGGGCCCCACGATCCTTTTCACTCCAGCGAGTCACCGCTTTCTCACACATAAAGTCACTTGTCCCTGTCTTTATTCCTTCCGTCTTGGAGGCGCCAGGTTGAAGGCGGAGCCTCGTCTTGCCGTCCATTTCCAAGGATCAGTTCCACCTGACCAAGGAGCATAGAGCGCGTCTTTGGGATCTTTGTGTGGACGATCTTGTTAATGGTGAAAATTGGAGCGCATACACTCGGAAATGTGCGAGTGTGGACGGAGATAGACTTCCAGGGGTGCCAAGCGCACCCTCCGAGTCATGCGTTGGGAGATCGTGGGCTCAGCCATTGTGCGCGATCATGCTCAAAAACTTCGGTCACGGACCTGGGGCTGATCTTTCATATTTTCTTGGGGTCCTGCGTTGATCTTCACTCGGTTATTATCTAGGACGATTGTCTCCGTTCTTACCATGGGCGGTGCAATGTACACCCGGCGCCGGCGCCGCCTCGTTACCTTTTTTGTGCTATCAGATCGAGCGTTATACCCACCTCGGATAAGGATAAGTGCGCCATCTCACGTGGTGTGGGACCACATTTTTCTTCCTTTTAACCACTTCTTTCGCCTTATTGTTAACGCGCGCGAATGACGCTTCGCTCATTGGTCTCAGTGCACTTCGCACCAAACGTCGGTGTGATCGCATCGTCGTGTTCCGAGAGCCAAATCGAATGATATGGATAAGCCAAACTTTGCCCCTCGGCGGCGCCATATCAGAGAAACCCACTCCACATGATCCACAATTGCCCCTGTATACTGTGTCCACGTCCTGGTTAATAGGCGGATCCACGGCCACCAAGGCAGGTCCGAGTCCTTTCCGAATGCGAGCACAGCCCGCCGTTGTCTAGGATCAATTTCCTATCGCCGCCGTCAGCGTCTATGCTCTCTTTTGTGCACGGCCTCACCACACAAAACTGGTCGTGTCATGTCTGGCACAGCCAAGTCTTGCCCTGTCACGAGTGCTTTCGTGAGCATGAGCTTGTGGGCAGTGCGTGTGGCGGTGTGCAGGGCATGACATGGGCGTGCCGGGTGGCGAGAGCGGCGGCGGCGTCCAGGCATGCACCCCGAGTCAGCAAATCTTGACAAGATATCAATCGTTTGATCCACATTACGGAGTGTGGCGTGGAGATCGGGAAAGTATCCTCGGAAGAGGACAGAAACCGACGTCCGTCCTCGAAGCATGTCTCGAACAAAGCACACCAGAATCCGATTTTCGGGTTAAATATACACGAGCCCTTTTACTTGCAAGCAGAAAAGAGGGCTAAAAGAGCAAGGATATGCTCTATCGGGATATACAACGACGGGTTTACTCTGGGCCTTCTTCCGTCGTTGGTCCGCAAGCTGGATGACATCCTTTACCCGTAGTCGGCGCTTTCAGAAATGGATGTGACTGGAAGACGGGACCGAATTGGGTTTAGACCAGGGATGGAGATATTCAGGTGGGGGTTGCAGAAAAGTGACAAATGGCAAGGTGTAGAACGCTGCATGCTCTGCAGTAGCTGTACGTGACTCGTGAGAACTGCAAGAGTGGTTCTCCCTGCGCCTGTGCTCGAGTCAGTCGTGATCGCGGTTGCAGCGAATTCCAGCACTGAGCACGTTCTTTGGTCCCGCCTTGGACAACAAGTGGAGAATTGATGCATCGAATATGTTTGGCAGGGCACAGAAGTATGGAAGCATCAATGATATCTACATAGCCGACGAGCGTCAATTTTATTTAGGCGTGACGCTAGCAGTAATAGGGTCCCAGATTACAGTATTGAAAGCTGTTCTTAACACAATCGCATGAGCTTCTCAGGATAGTCGATACGAAGTAACGTACATGCACAGAAAAAACCAGAATTATAAAAGCAAGGTTCGTTACAGCAGATACAACCAATGACGTGATGACAATCACAATATACGACCATGACAACACGAGACCAGGTAAGCATAAGGCAAGTGGGGGCCATCACACGCCGGATAATGCCAGGGGGGTACGGTACGGGAAGTTGCGGTCGACGCAAGCATGGATCGTTAACGTCAAATAGACAACTCCAAAGAGCCCAACTATGGCAGTGACAAAGATGGCCACAATCTTGTTGATCGTGAAAAAGAATATCACTAGTCCAACAAGAAACAAAAACACGGAGAGGTGCATGATAGTTACAGTCATTGCAACTGCATGGTGCATGAAATCGGCAAACAAACGCAAGCAAGGGTGTGCGCGCTTCCGGGATGGGCTCGAATATTGGGGAAGCTGGATGTATCTGCGTTCCCAGTCTTGTGCCAATGAAGCAAACAGGGCGGATATAACGCTGAGCACAAGGCTCAATAGCCACATTATGTAGACACAGACGATCGAGCGTGAGGGGCCTCCAAGAACGGGAGACAGCATATTGTAACTTGCAGTGATAAATGCTGCGACGATCGGGGAGAAGACGCTGGTCTTTTGAACAAATCAATTCCATAAACCGCACTGAATCACCAGAAGAGGACCCACAAACTTCACGACACTTTTTGTATCCTCTTGCCAGCCATCGGCAACATTCTCGGCATGCTCGGCCTCCGGCACAATTGTGGACAACGTCTCATTCACCGAATCTTGCCGTGCTGCAGCAGTGGGGGGGTATCGCACAACCAAAGAAGCACTTTCATCCCCAGCTGCGATCAGAGGTATATCTGGAAGAGGAAAAAGGTCACTTCGATGGATCAGCGATGATCACAAGGATGCGTGCAGACCTCGTGGTGGCACCATAGTTGCCACTTGCCGTAATGGTTCTGCACAACAGTGCTCAGGAATGGAACTGATAGCGGAGTCTGCTGTAATGGGTCCTGTATCGGCTGAAAACATCGCAGAATCTGAAGAGACAAGAGTGGCGCCGTGTTGTGAACTTCGCCGTCGTTGCGCTGGTACTGTGCTTCGGTCCTGCTTGAGATGATAATGAGAAAAGTGTTGAGCTGCTGCGGAATATATGTCGGGTTTGAATTG
This sequence comes from Russula aff. compacta, assembly GCA_003313875.1. Classification (NCBI taxonomy): domain Eukaryota; kingdom Fungi; phylum Basidiomycota; class Agaricomycetes; order Russulales; family Russulaceae; genus Russula; species Russula aff. compacta. The sequence continues at coordinate 13,393 of QLOT01000930.1, forward strand.
GTATCTGGTGTTGAACGAAATGCGAGAGTAGTGGGAAGGGAACAATTGCTGTGGAGAAGCGATGCAGCCACTGGGATATGAAAGAGAAGTGTGGAAGGGTATGTCAGTGCTTGCTGTATTGATGGTGAATGAGCAGGCCGAGGGATTGTGGTCAGGGCTGGGAGGTTGTACAACGGATTGACGGGGTTAGAGGTATCAGACGAGGCGCCGGGGGAGGGTAACAATGGGTCTACTTGAGAGTGCTTGTAGTTGAAATGGTGCTGCAACTTGGAAAGAAGGATGAACCGTCTAGACAGAGGGGTAGAGGACTTTTCTGGGGGGATAGTATTAAGCAGAGGAGAAAACTTGGAGAGCAAGGAAGGAGCCAAGGGGTAATATAAAGCTTTGCATAATGGAACTTGATGGAACTCGAGAGAAGTAGATTCATAAGTAGAATCGTACCTATTTGAGGGAACACGGGGCTAGCGCAAGGAGTCCGGTAAAGGGGATGGCTGTGTTTCGAGTCAAATTTGATTTCTGTGGCTCTCACCCCGAACGGTGGTCTATGGATTATCCCTGGGGACCCAACCATTATCATTATATTGACGACCACGGAGGAGACGGCCTCGGCCCAACCCTACGTAGACCACGCTGCTGTGGCACTTTTGGGGGGTACCTGAAGAGGAGGCGCCTTAAAATTGAGCCTTTGTAGCTTTTTGGAAATTGTACCAACCAGCTCCAGCACTGCGGGCAAAGTAGAGCTGTTAGACTGAAAAAAACCCGTGGAAAACTCTGTGGAGCGTTAAGCTTACGAGCGAGCTTTGACATTCTTCTGGACCAAAAACTCTGCTTTGTATGCAGTGTTGCATCAACCCAGAACGCACTCACGCATGATGTTTTGGAGATCCGGAAATCAAATCGTGATCTGCTATGAAAGCATGGATCCGACTCTGTATGTCTATTCTTGGACGCGGACGCACGGCGGATGATGGCCAGGCCCATTCCAGAGGCCAGAGGTGGATGGGCGCCAAGGCTGACGATCTGATGACTCAACACACCACGGCGTGGAAATTTTCTTGGCAGCATTTCTGGGATGCAGTAAAAGCCACGCAAGCGTTTGTGGGCCACTGATCAAGTCGGCCAGGCTTAGCCAGACTTTGTGGCAGTGTAACTGACGAGATGATGATGACAAGTCAAGTATACTCGTAAGTGTCCGTACTGTACAGGACGGACATGAAAACTTCAAACCCAGACAGGTCTATGGACGGGAAGTTCCGTGTAGATCAGAAGCTCTGCGCTTGTACCTGCGTTTTCCGAGGCTTATTTTGAGCTGCGGGCCCAATGTACACCAGCACCACTCCTACAATGTCATCATCCCACCGTGACCAAATTCGATGAGGTATTAGTGTACCCGTCTTGAGTTTGAGGCACTGCCACCTCAATTCGCACAGCTGCGCATGTCATCAGTGGCAAAGATGGTGACACTTGACCGGCTTGTTGTCTACTGTACGTTGACCGGTTGACTCCTTCGGATTACTGAGTGAGGCTTTCGGGTAAATTTTCCCACCCGGAATTAGCTGTGGGGAGGATGACTTTGTACCGTAGTAACCGGTTTACGCAAATGAAAGAATGGGGCGGTGCCAGTTAGGCGTGAAAGCCACCCCATTTCCATATTTTCGGATCTAGAAGGAGGGAAGCAGGAGACGTAGCATTCCACTCGCGCACGTGTGTGTGTGCTTTGGCGACGGCACCCAGATGTTTGGTGGGATGAAGATGAACCGATTAAGAGCCGTACAGTCACGAGGAGGCAACGCTCAGGTACGACACTTTTGCTGAGGCGGCGATCGACACTTTTGCTGTCCATGTGCCGGGCCCTGCCAGTGGCCCGTCAGACTGCACATGACTAGACAGCCATCCAACAAGAGCACGCCGATCAGAGGAGATCCACCATCACTGAAACATCACTAAAAAAATCTTCAGGTTCAAAATGTGACCGGGCCATACGTATCGTACCCGAAATTTCCGGTTGTACTTGGAAATGGAGCGATCGAGAAGCCTGTTTCGGGTTGCTTGCTGGGTATATTCCTGCCATATATAGAAATGCGACCTGTGAAAAGAAATGTAACAGTACTGTACCGGACATTTTTGAGCGGGTTGGGTTGAAACGAACAGGCCTTAAAATGATTAGGACAATTCCCTAGTATTAGTGTCGCTGTTACAGTATAGGCCTGTCCTGGGGGTCCATAGACCTCAAAGGTCATTCCGTAATACAACGATGACACGGCCCTAGTCATAACGCAGACTGCCTGGACTGCCAAGAGCCACTATCGCATTATCACTGGCACCGCGAGGCTGTTACAATCAATTGTCACTGTGCTGACGTGGCTGTGCATTGGCCGACAAATGTCGTGGATCGTGGAACTACTCTTCACCTCCCACGGGTTGTGGAGACTTGAGGAGCCCATTATTTTTCGGGCCTCCGCTCTCTCATGAAATCGCCTCCGCCCCCAACTCGCCCCACCTGCGCACGATCGGCTTCCGGTCACGATCGGTCCCTTTTCCGTCGGGAACGGGAAAGCGAAACGCCGCGGAAAGCCCTCCGTCCTCTAGTCCGTCCTAACAATTTTCCTGTTGTGTGGTGGTGCATGTGGGTGCACGTGGACAACACATGACCTTACCCTCTCCTTTTTTGTGACGTAGTGTAGGTGTACAGTATCGGGATGACTCACTCACCAGCAGAGAGACAGAGACCAGAGAACCCGAAGGACCTCAGGATCAATATGCGCATCCCTACTTGTACAGTTTCCCTCTTCTCGGCTGCACTACTTGATGCTATTCTGTGTGGGAGTAGTAGCCCCCTTCCGAGTCGCTCTCTAATAATCTAAAAACGCTCCGTCCCGTCCGAGTCTTCGACACTATTCCACCTAAAGCAAGTTCTTTGAACGCTACCATCAGGTTTCGAGCAATCTTCGAGTGGACTCATTGTTACCCTCCTCCATCGTTCCTTCTCCCGATGTCTCCCGATTATGGTAGCAACCCAATCCTTTATATTCTCTCACTGGCAGGTGCGACCGGGGCGAAGCTCAACACTCACACCGTGGCGTCCACTGCTGTCGTACCCTCTCCGAGTTCTGCGATGTTTTCGTTTTCAGCCGATCGAAGATGCATCCCAACCGACTCCAACTCCGACTCCGCTATACCGGCTCTATCTCGCCATGCATGCAGAACCGTTGCGGGGGGGGGACAGCCATGATGGCAACACGAGGTGCGTACGCGCATACGCTTCAATTCCCTGTGATCGTCGTCGATCCAATTCCATTCTTAACTTTCAATCTACAATCGGGGGAAAGAATGGTTCCGTTGCATTTCATATTGCCAAAGCGTCAACTACGCTGGTAACCATCAGAACATCGGTTGTCCGTGGATCAGACAGACAGACTCTCTTTTGGGGGGCGGCGCTCAAGCAATACAAGGCCAGGCTAGCCCTCCACTTTCATGTAATGAGAGCCACGTGGACGACTTGTGTTCCCTTAGCGGAAGTTCGACCATTATTATGCAAGATGTCCCGCGCCGATTGTCGGTCGCCCTAGTCCCCATCTCCTGGTAACGTAGGCCAACGTCTTTTGTCTTCTAAAAGCTGCCACTCGATCAGTGAACCATGATGTTCTACTGACGACGGCAGTCCGTGGATACATGCTTATCTTGTAAGTGCCCTTTGGGTTGGGTTTACGAAAGCCGTACATTCTTCCGCGCCCAAACTTCGGGTATGAGGCATGACTGTATGGTTTGTTGCCCCCCCCTAGACACAGAGTACACCGCTGTGCGTGTTTCCTTAGTTCTGAGTAGTATAATAGGACGTATCTGCACGAAGTGTATCAACCCGCGAGATCCAGACAGCCTTCCAGATAAGCTACAGGCAGTGCAGCTAGTTGGATGTGAAGCGACAGCAGACATCCCAAGCATAGCACATGTGGACTCTCTAGAGTTTATAGTAGACTATAAGAACCTTTAGTCATTGACAAGCTCCCCCCGCCCATCGTGAGAAGAAAGACTTCAAGGGGGCTGGCTGGGCCCCCTTAGCCAGTCTGAATAACTAATTGCAATTCCAAGATCGTGATTCCAGCGTGTAGAGGCGGTTTGGAGGAGAAGAATGGCGGAGGTAGCCAAGAGACAAATAAAAAATCAAGCAGTTATCTCCTCTTGAATACCAATGGCACGCGAACAGGACTATAAGAGTATTCGTGAATGGGCAACGGGAATGCGAGACATCACTTACACTGTAGTCATTCCTTGGTCGAAGGCCGTCACACGGGCGTAGCGCTCTTCAAATGTTTCACCAGCGAATTCGGGTTCCTCCTTGATTTCGACCTTATATTTTGATATGAGTATAGTCATGACAGCTATGCTTTCCGTCTCGGAGAACCTGAGAATAGAATGTGAGGACTCTGGCTCTCGATTACACCGCGACAACTGCGCTGCGTACCGCCTCCCCACACAAGCGCGGGCACCTACAAGATGTTTTTTTTTTAGAATCTTTGGTCAAAAGTGTTTGCGATGAAGCGAGATATACCTTGACTGAACGGAATAAAAGCATCCTTCGGCCAGTCACCAAGGAACCTCTCTGGCATGAACTTGTGAGGATCCTTCCAGTACCGCGCTACGAGACTCCATGAGGACCAACAACCTGGGGATACAAATACAACGTCACTCGACGTACGATTATAATGGAGGCCAGGCACGTCAAGAAATACATCGGTCCCTGACAAGACAGGAAATGTTGTTTTTCCACCGTCTGCGTTGTCCACCGTCAATGTGGTGTCTTCAGCGGCTATCTTTGGGACGAACGGCGCCTTGTGACGATGAAGAATATGATTGGTTTCCGATCGTTACACGTGCAATTGAACGTACTTGGGAGCTGTGGACGCGTCGTAAGCTCATGGTAAAGCGATCGAATATGTACCCACAATAGCCTAAGAGTTTCGTTAAAGACACTACTTGTGGATAAGAACCTTCGTTCTGGTAGACAATCTGACGAACTTACGCGAAAGAGTACGTAAAGCGACCCATGTCTTCGTAGGCCTACGGGAAGAGGGGGGTGGTTGGCTCTTCATAAAAGATAATAATACAATAGAACGTACGGGTTTCCCATTCAGGCTGGACATCACACCTTTGATGTGTTGGTACAAACGCTCCTGCTCATCCGGATAGAGGGCCAACAAGGCGAATGAGAAGCATAGTGTATGCGCTACGGTCTGAAGTGAAATTCCTTAAGCCACGCCTCGAGAAAAAAGGGGATTGTCCCACCTCGTGTCCAGCAAGAAGAAAGACAAACATGCTTCCTGGAAGAGTGGGTAAGTCACAATAATGCGAGACGGTGCGATGTGGTATGCGTACCAATAAGCTCTTCGTTACTTAACGTCACCCCATTATCCAGTTCGTCATGGGCCGCATCCAGGAGGCCACTGAAAAGATCATAGCGTTGCTCCGCTTTCTCCACATTCCTGCGAGCTTCCACCATTTCCTGCATGTATTGCTGTTCGAAGCGTGGGACATGGTTGACACTTGCTAAATTAGGATGACCCAGAATAACCAACCTTCAACTCGCCGAAGGCCAGGTGAGCCTTCCTCGTGTGTCCCGATAACTTCTTTGCCCAATCGGGAAGAACCATTATCAGCAATATATTTGTAGAAAAAATGCGAAGGGCATCCTTGAAGGTCATTTGGTGGCCTGAAGGAACAACAAGGTCAGATGTCCACGTATGCCGACGGCCAAATCCTGGTAGTACCAATGTGAGACTGTAACAGTTGGAAGGAGACATAAACTACCTGCTGCGCTGATGACGAAGAGCGCAATCTGGGGGAGTGTTGGGATAAAGGGTACTGCATAGAACATAGGTAGCGTACCGGAAGAGTTATGTCCAGACAGTTATCTACAACGATCTCAGGCTTGTCCGTCCAGACATTGTCGAACAGGTCCATCAAAATCCGGGTGGTCTCATCCCACACTAATTTATTATTCCTCTGGCCAACATATTCAGCCTCTTATGGGGACGAACTGGGCTCATGGCTTACTTCTGAGAATGCTGGAGCGGAGATCTTTCTGTACCTCTTCCAATCCTCTCCTTCCGAAGCCAAGATGTTCCTTCCAAAAACAGACAATGCCAAGTATCGATCAGCGGGCTTAGGAAATCTGGCACGAGAGGTTGTGACCTCCTTTGACCCGGAGTTGAAGATATCTAACTGAATTTGAGGTAGAGCAGACGTACTTTGATGGCGGCAGCGTCGGCAAGGAGTAGAGTGCACCGCGGCCGAGGGAATGCGGTAGTCTGCAAGTCCATGGGCCTTGAGTTTGCATTGCCTCTATAAGAACACAGAAAAATCACCAGAGTAGTAGCGTCAAGCCCAGCTGCAGCAAACACTGTGTAGGAATGTGTCTCGGATAGAATTCTCCTGCATTGCTGTCATACACCCGTACCTTGATATTTCTTACTGAGCATCCACGTTGTCCCCATATTTAGGTAAGGAATCGGCCGAACCATCCGTGCTATCAACTGTCCTGGAAGAGATTCCAGATCAAAGAGGAAGTATGGACCGGAGAGGTTGCTACCAAGGTTCACTCCGAGGTTGATCAAAATTGGTCATTTTGAGTTGGAAAGTACACTGACCCGACATTGCGAACAACCCTTCTGAGTCCCAACAGTGTTTGTAAAAAAAATAGGCCGAGGAGAGAAAGAATGAGGGATAGAACTATGGACATCGCCAGAGTATGGAGGGGGCAGATGGTTGAGAAGGAGACGAAGGAGTGAACGGCTAATTCCATTGATCCCATTGTATATGACGCCCGCTAGGCAGCTTACCTGGATAACGCCGACGGGGGCCGACGCAGATGGCTTCCCTGGGCGAGGCGATCTCTCCATGTTGAGCACCGGCTGAGGAATCACGCGATTGTTGTAAAGGATAGATCCGACGTCTCTTCAAAGTATTTGCAAATTACGTCGTCCGGGGGATCAGCCAAGCCAAAAGAGGTCTTTGAAGCCCGGGCTTGGCTCAAACGTACCGAACAGGCGCTCGACACTCTACGGTAGAGGCAGAGAAATGGGATGCTCCCGCCCAAAAAAGTTTCGAGGTCTAGGTCTAAGCGCTATTGTATTTCTTTTTATAATTCCACCCGAATTCCCGAATTCCTCGCGTTCGACCATATGCATTCGGCCACCACACAAGACTCCCTCTTCCGCGAGAGGCACAGACTCCTTCTGGCAGCAACAGCAGCGTGGTTCAACTAGATCGTATCATCAAAAATTAGCACCTGCTTTCTCGTGGGGTCACGTAGTTTCATCAGATCCTGCATCGTATGGCTGGTGACGATGCTAAAAAAACACGGCCAGATGTCGGCGATGGGCCGGACCTCTGTGACGGCATGATCGTATTGGCTTGCCAAAGTCATTCTCCTTGTTGGTGGGCTTGGCTCTTGAGTACTGTATTGAGTAACCGTCCAGTCCGGTAGCAATTCGGGACTGCCACTATGGGCGAGCGAGGTTGCATCGCTCTTCGCGCTTACAAGCCAGCCCCGTAATCAGAATGATCACCGACTCTGGTGCAGACCTTCTTCCCGGCCTGCCACATACATTTCAATTCTGGATTGGTATCTCTGTCGTTTCGACTTTCTTGTGACTATTGGGGAGTTCAGGTGGACTTGGGCACCAGGAAAAACCTACTTAGCGATAATCTCAGTTGATCATGAAGCCACGTATGGCACTTGTCTTATCCGATTATCATCCCCTTGGCCACAACCGGCTTACCTCCGACCCGTTAATTATCTCGTTATCCCGCTAATCATATAACCATGCATTAAAATCTGTCATAAGCATCTAGACAGGCTATATACCATATAAGGCCGAATCTTTGTAGAGCCCAAGGGAGCAAAGGAAGGTGGGTCCGAAATACTCTGTAAAAAGCACGCAACAAATTAATGATAAGTATTACTGTAATGGGTTTATGGAGCTTGGATCCACGGAGGTCTGGGACGGTCCACTTGGTTGTCAGCACAGTGCTGTATCAAGCTGCTGTCTTGCATGACTACGATACTAAATCAGAAACCAACAGATGGGATGGTGCGTGGCGGAGTACACGTGCATGCAGTAAGCTCAAAAGCGACGGCTGTATTTTACTTTCGAGTGACAATTGTTTGTACCACGAAACCATGCAGATAGTTCGGAAGACCAACATCACCCCGCAATAACAACTACGCAAAACGGTCAGCGACCACATGCAGAAGCACCGCGCTATACATCATACGGTGTCGTGGAAGCTGGAGTTTCAATATGGACTCCAGCCTCAGCCGGATCTTCCGTCCTGTGCGATTGCCCTTGTGTCTCCTCCCCCCCAACTGGCGACGCTGGGACCACCTCTCTGCCTCCCGGCTTCGCATTTCGGCTCAGGAGATTGACTTTCTTCAACCTCAGTTTCTCTGATTGCCGTTGGGACGGCATGAGGAACCCATCCGAACTCATGGTCAGCGCCCGGCGCTCTGCACCGAGTAAAGCCGAGAGCGAGGTCTCATCTGGCGAGGGTAGTGGAGGCGCCGGTACAACCTGAACAATATCCTGCGACTCGACGCTGTGCACCTGAATTGTTTGGTCTGGCAATAGGGCAGTGACGTAGGGGTACTCTAGGGCTATGACCTAGTTAGCTAGAAAAAAAAAGATGTTGATGTGGAGGGAGATGACGAACAGACGGAAAGTGGGTGATTCGGCCACTGCAACGTGCCGCGCACCGGGTCTCCATTAAGATTGATGAACACACCCATCGTGCCCGCGCCGGTCCAAGAAAGAATGAGAAATTCCTCTTCGGCGACGACCAGAATCATCGGTTTATGGGGTCGTGTGCCTGGCTCTGGTGGTATTTGAGAGATGGGGAGAATCTGGGTCGCCGTGACGGCATCGAGATTGACGAGAGAATATCGCTCGCGGTCTGCGATGCACAGACATAGTCCGATCCGACGAGCGAGGAATGCTCCGCCTTGTAGTGGTATGTCCTACGGTGAAGCAATACGCAAACCGTCAAAACAGGAAAGAAACGATGCCAACCTTGATGTACGATAGCGAATCCCGAAGACTATAGAGTACAATGCCGGTGCGTTTCACCACACAAAACTCGACAGGGAGAACAGGTAAGAGGGCGTCCATCGAGGGCGCCTGTCTTACAATGTGCCGGTAATCGACTGCAAAGGCCATCACGTTGCGGATGGGCTTGATGCTTGAAACAAGTTCCAGCGAAGGGAGGAGGAAAAAGAAGATCTGGCGGTCTACGCAGAGGTTAAACGTGTTGAGTAGGATCATATTATCAACTCCATACCGCTGAGAATGAGCGCTTTTGAGATGCTGGGGGTTAACACGATCTCGTCTATCGCCTTCCCTGTGGGTAACGTTTGTCGGGATAGGAGGGTGTACGTTTCTGGCTGCGTGTCATCAGTGGTGCGAGAAGGGAATAAATGAGACAGACATACTTGATCTGGTCCATTTGCCTGCAACGCAAAGAGCAAAAGATCGCCGTTGGAACAACCCACATAGATCTCAGAGCCTGAGAGGACATCAGTCTGGTAACAGGATGAGGCCGAGGAGGAGGGTTCTCGGAGCTGGAGAAGTAGTTACCCGAGGCCTGCACACACTTCACCTCGACAGAGAGTGCGGCGTCCGAGTTGTCTGGACCTTCAAAGATAAAGTTTGCAGAGAGAAGGCATGATGGAAAGTGGGCGGACCATAGATATCGAGAACGGTTGGTATGATAGGTTGAACCTTGTATGGTGGGATGTCGAGGCCCATAGCGGTTCGCGGTTATGCAAGTGACGCGATGGTCGCCGCCCGCTCGTGCACACCAGATATCTGTGGGCTGTGCTTGTGCCCTTCCCTGTCAAGAGGCAGCGCCCACCTGTTCCCTCGTTTCTTTCCCCGTCCACCATGGCACACGCTCACTACGATACCTACCGGGAGCAACTCGCAAACCTATATCATGGCCATGCTCTATGGGAGCCAGATCCTGCAGGACTTTACGACCAAGTCCGAGTAGGGGACGTAGGCTTCACACTCCACGGCCACTTTACTCGCTTTTTCAATGCCCTTCTCTCCGCCGACGACCCTATGCAAGGGTACGATATTCCCCGTGATTTCGTGCCACTCAGCATGGGCCCGTTTAATAACACCCGCAAGCTATCTCTCCCCGAAGGGGATTACTGCTCAAGTGCAGTAACTGCAGTCAGAGATGGGACCGGAGAAAATACTCAGGCCGCGTACGTGACCAGTTTCATGGCCTCTCGATGCTTCTGCTGACAACAGCATCACCAAGCTCACCAGATGAAGTCCCGAGTGTTTTGTTTAGATGTAGAAGGGGTAAGGGTGCATTTCTGTCCCTTCCCTTCAACGCCGATCGTGAGGACGCTATCCGGACCAAGGTTTTCGAGACGTATATCCGCAGGCATTGCGATAGCTGGTTGGAGCTCGCGATCTCGGGAGGCTACGACGTCAAGTTGGAGGACATTATCTTCGTCACTGGCTGTGACCTAACATCCTCATGGGCAATGGCCACATTCATGCAACCTCCTTGGGATGCTGAGATGGCGCTCTCTATCCGAGTTGCTCCTGCAACTACAAGTGCCAGGTTCCAATGGACAGCCCCAAGTCAACCTCATAACAATGAGGCAAATCAGGTGCGCTGTCAAGAGCGACGGCAGTGTACGTGTTAACTCAGAATGGTAGAACGCGGTGCCTACACACTGCGTATTCATCAGAGGCTTCCGGGCCAAGCGTATTCTCAGCTTCTACAAGAAAATGAAGGCTTTTGGAGAGCACCCTCCAGACGACCCAGATAACGAACCTGAGTCATCCATTGAACTCGTCAGAGAGCCAGATGTATCCAAGGTCGACGTTTCGTCAGCCTGTCGCAGTGATTAAACTTATATCTTTCCAGTACCGTGACCCACTTGTCGGGGTCTTGGACTATATCGCGGAAGTAAGTCTGGATATTTTCTGTCTGACTTCTTTTCCAACTCTTTCTCCCAGCAATTTCCGGACGAGGAGATAGCTATCGCGCACGAAAATGACCTCGGATTGATTGAAGGGTTGGTAGGTAGAGACACGAGTTCCTTGGTCGAGATGCCGTGCTTAACTCCTGACAACAGGACGTTCTAACCGCAGACGCCGTAGAAAACTTCTTGCGTCAACACGAGATTCCTATACAGGTTGACAAGGGCGGTATGTGTTGGACATCGTCCGCCCTGGGACTATTGGACCTGATTCATCTTGTGATCAGTTGCCCTATTGGCGGATGAGGACGAGGAAGTTGTGCCAGAAGAGGTGAAAATGACGTTTCATGCGCAAACAGAACTCGGTGTGCGTTTCCCCTCTCTTCTCAGGTCTGGCGCACAGCCAACAGATGGATTTCAACTAGAGCGAGCCCGTCCCTCTCATCATTCACCCAGCCCTCATGAAATACCTGCTCAAATTTGATATTGCCACTCAACCCGTGGATCATGACTTTGGACTCCCACACGAAGAGTTTACCTCTTCCGCCGTCCATCCTCCTGTTCATGTTCTAGTGCTCGAAAATGAACAAGGCTACCCGCAAAATATTGAAGTTCATGCCTCCGACACGGAATCAGGTGTTGGGATTTCCGTCGAGGACGTATTAAAGACAGTTGGTACCGATCTGCGGAAGTCGTCTAGTCAGCGCGAATGGGCCGCGCTGAACGACGACACACGTCGAGAAGTCGAAGAAGCTTTCGAGGACCGTGCAAGGTCTGAGGAAGATAGGAGTGGCGGCCTTCGCAGGATAGACTATTTACGTGGCAGGAACAGACTACAGATTTTCGCGAAACACGCGCTTCCTGAGGACGAGGAAATTTCGCAACCTTTACCCTCCGCTCGCGCTTTGTGAGTCATCTGATAGCTCATTCTCATCCGTCTACCTACACAAATATCGTCCACAGAGACAGTTTGGGCACTGCTGGCCCATCTAACCCCCCTGTGAGGTCATCAGACAAAGGAAAAACAAGGGTGGCAGCGGCAGCTGCTTGATTTATGACATGATATACTCACTTCCGTCTCTTTGCTTTGCCATGGGCGCCGGTTGGGGTGCTTGGTTTTTCGGTTGTATATTGCGATTACAGGGTTGTACACATAGAGATATCCTAATCTTACAAAGAGGAATGTCGATGATGTATTGATGTACAACATTTTGGTTCTGCCCAACTCGAGGACGCGATCGCGGCCATTAGTGCAAGTGACTGCTTCGGGCCACATTCTCACCTCTCCGTGCTCCACATTCTCTCATCATTCTCTTTCGTTTGTGGAAACTGGGTTGCGGCCCGCTATTAACCAAGCGAGATAACCTGTCATCGGGCCAAAGAACATCCTTTCGCCATGACTTCGCCGAGCAAGCGCATGTCTGTATCAAGTATCCATAGCCAACGTAGCGCTAGCCCAGTCAGTATTCGCTTTGTCGCTGCACCGAACACAGAAAGCGAAGAATGGCTCCGTGTTTGGGAAAGCACGACCGCCCAGGGTGCGTGCACAATGGATCAGCTTCGGCCTTGATGCTCTTGCTACGGCCGGAGCTCGCGTAGTAGAGACCAAAAAACGCCAACGTCTCTTTTTTTAAAAACCCACAGCGCTGGTCGAAAACCCGGTGGTCGCGATCGAGAGTGAGATCGCGGTGGAAGAAGCTTGCGACGTGAATCTACAGTCTCTCATCCGTTCTTTTTCGCTGTGCGTAACCCGCCGAGGCTGATCCTGGAAGTACGCTGGCAGCTCCTGCTCTCCCGAGGCGCTTCATGTCTCGCCGTCAAGAAATCCACCGATTCCGATTCCGCGTCTGGCGACTCGGAGACGGCGCGTTACTCTGGCTTGTTCGATGTACGCGCTTTCCACTGCTTGCTACCTATTATCATCGATCATATGATACCCGAGCTCTTTGCTGACTATGCGCGTGCGCGCGCCCGCGCTGCTGTAGTTCGCAGACGTGAACGCATTCCTGACTTTTGCCGCGACGCAACACACGTATACCCCTGAACACCTGCAAGGGAGTCCGCGCGTCGCTCAGATCCTAGAAGCCGCGAGGGCGGGCCACGTCCCCGTCAGGCTCGTGAGCAGTACGTCCACCCGCAGCCATAAATACCGACGTTGGGTCATGTTTCGTCCCTAGATCTTTCCGATAAGAATCCTCTCGTAGAGCTCCCGCACGATGCGTCCGTCGTCGCACTTCTCTCCGTCTTTTCTACTGGCACGCATAGAGGTACGTCGTTCTTTATGGAACTAGAACTTTCTCGACTTTTTGCACGCACGCACGACCGACCTACCGCATCTCCCCTCCCTCTCCAGTCCTCGTCAAGTCACCAGCTGGGTCCTCCGAGTCGCACCTGGGCATGATCTCTGATCGTCGCCTGCTGGCGTACTTCAGCGCTTTCTCTTGCTCGGCGAACGGTGCGGTGCCTCCGCTGCCTTCGGTTCAGCCGTCTTCCTCGTTCCTTCGCTATGCCTCCAATCCGCTTACCTCACTGCCTCTCCCGTCGTTAAACCTCCACTTTGAGGTTGTTGCGGTGCATTCAGGAAACAGCGTGCTCGACGCGATGCGGATGATGAGCGACCTAGGAGTCAGTAGCGTCGCGGTGTTGGATGAGGAGGGTGGAAGCTTGTTGAGTGCAGTCAGCGTCACGGATATCGGGCAGGTTGGTGCAGATCGCTTGGTGTGGGCCTTTTCGTTGACAATAGGTTTACGCCCGCAGACGGTCGTACCGTCTCAGAGCAACCAGATTTTGACAATGCCCATCCACCAGCTTGTTTCACAAGTCAAGGTCCGTTCGCATCTCCAATGTGTTCACATCCTAATTCTCACTGCATTTCAAGTTGCCTCAAGGGTGGACGGACGGAGCTGATAGATATCCTGGTCCTGCCTTCTTCTCTACGAGCTGGATCGAATACTCATACGCGATCACACAGTATATAGCGTGTTCCCATCCTCTACATTGGCTTATACGGTCCAAAAGCTGCTGGCTAGTATGCATGCCGACCTTTTATGTGTTGGTCGTCACTAAGGATCTTCGTATTTCAGCCAACTCTCATCGCCTATTCGTAATCTCCGAGACACCAGGCTCCGCTTCTCCGTCTGCAGGCTTTCGTGGAAACTTGTCGGGCCTCGTCTCGATTGTCGACAGTGAGCAGCTTCGTCGTGTTCGGTTTGGAGACTAGTTTGTTGACACTTGGGTGGCAGTCCTCTCACTGTTTGCCCGCATCGCCAACATCCCCGACGTGGACCCGGGGAGAATGCAACGTCATAGGCGCGCATCGTCCGCTTCAAGCCTGGGCTCCACCTCCAGTAGCTCTGCAGACCTCGCGCGCAGCGCATCCAGGGGGAGCATCGGGCGCGCCAGCGGGCCAAGGGTGGCCTGACAGTGCGATAATCACGAAATTCTGCTGTAATGGGAACTTAAGCTTGTCCTGGCTGTCGGTACCAGTATTCTATGACTTATATCGCGTTGCGTGTGAGAAGTAATAAGATTCTTATCTTATATCTGTGCAACGGATCATATCAAATTATGATGATTCATCTCTGGTCCGGCAAAAAAACGTTCTCCCTGCGTGTTTACTCCCATGACTCCCCCTCAAAACCCCCTTGGTAACCCAATTCCTGCATTCACAGAGCATGCTATCTCTGTCTCACTCCCAAAGTGGGTGGATAATGTTGATTATGAAGAAGGCGAAGCGCGGGTTGTAGACGCCATGCAGGCAGGATATCCCCGTTTTTTCATACACCTGAGCATCAAGAAGGTGAGTCACTGTTGGTGATTATAACAACAAACGTATACCATAGTCCATGCTCCGCGATTTTTTCCCCCTTATTCTTTTTCTACTGTTTCTTATGTTCTTCGCAGCTCTCCTCCCTTCTGGAACAGAAGTTCGGCAAGCACTCGGAGAGCTCTTTGCTCTTCCCATCCCGCAAGTCCGCCGAGGCATGCCGCGTATTTCTAACTGCGCGCGATACCTCTGCTCGCGTCGTGCAGCACTGCATCTCCGATACCCTCTGCATCTTCCTCGTGCTCTTCCCCGAGGGCAAG
>QLOT01000931.1:0-17614 GCA_003313875.1 Russula aff. compacta
GGAAAGTGAGGGGGGGACGAGGGAGTGGGTGAGACAGACATGCAAGGGTGCCTTGCATGAGTGTGCTGTGTCAAACCAGATTGGTTTTTGAACCAACAATTGCAACCAGGGGCATCACATGGGTATTGCAGCAGGGAGTTCTCTGCTGTGGGCACAGGTGGCATGATGGAGAGAACTGTGGTATAAAGAGTCAGTACGGAGTTAGGGTACCAGTAACAGACTGGCAGACATACCAGCAGGAACCAGAAAGGCTTAGAAGGGCTTGGAAGGGATGGATATCAAATCGCCGCCATGAGTATGGGCTGGCACCATATAAATGTTGCACAACTTGAACTAGTCAGGCAGGTCGCCGCTTTTTTTCCCCTTCTCTATACCCCCCCCCCCCGCTCCTTTGCATCTGCCCTTTCCTGTTTTTTATGGGCCATGGCAGCCTCAAGGCCTTGGAGATCAGTAGACTCTCGGCCTGCTGAGCTCTCTGCTGTTCAGATTGTGACCAGTCAAGCAGGAGCATCTAACAAAGATGGGGGAGAGTCTCAGCCCATTGAGCCCTCCCCTCGTCGCACTCGCTGCACTAACGTATTAGCTTGACCTGGACTTCCTGACATGCCTGCGCCAAGGTGTACCTCTGAACAGAAACATGCTGATGAAGAACAAGTTAGACAGGCCAAGCAAATGAAAAAGTCAGCACTTGAAGATGCTTACCAGCGAATTTCGGCAGTACAAGCCAAGATGGTGACAGAACAATTGGACATCACCAAAGATCAACCAGTGGTGCGCCCAAAGCCTCGCATCATCCAAAAGAAGGTTGAGGGCAACATAGCAGCCGTCCTTGGGCTGCCAGTCAATCCCTTTCCACCACATCACAGTTGTAAGTCAGCCACACACATGGGTAAGCCTAGTGTACTCACAGATTGATGGTAAAGCTATTGGGGGTGCAGAGCAAGCATCCCAAAAAGAGGACCTGCATGACGTTCTGGCTAGGCTTACCCAGAAGAGGGTGGCCCAGGATGCCAGGGCCTCCATGGCCACCCTGCAAGCACCAACACAAGTCCTCACTCCTGCTTCACGCTATAGTACTTACCATTTGAGCTAGTGAGCAGACACCGGAAACACAAGTTGATAGATGCCCAAGTCCAAGCCCTGCGCCAACAGAAGTACCTTCCGACAACTCTGAGGAAGAAAGCGAGGAACGCCACCTGACAGCTCAACACACTCAACAGCCGAAGGAAGCTTGGAAGGTGAGGGTTAGTAACTATGATGGCGTAGGTCAGTAGGCAACTAACTACACTCACTAATGACAGCCACATGCACTGACTTGCCACACGGCAGTTGCTCAGTTTGAGGTTAACGAGTTGGGACCTGATGAATTCGCAGACTCCGAGTCACAAGTTCTAGCACTGCAAACTTCACATGACTCTGAGCAGACAAAAGGCAAACGAAAAAGTGACGCACTGAGTGACCAATACTCTGAAGGCTCAACTGAGTCAGAGGACTCAGACTCAGGCATGATAGGCAGGCTCACGTCAAAGGAAAGTGAAGTGTTCCTAACCACACCATCGTGGGGCTTATTATATGAAGACAACTTCTTACTCACCATGTGACCCACAGACAGCCATGGGTATTATCGAAGCCCAAATGGAAGCCCAAGGCCACCCAATGAAGAAGTTCAGGGCCAAAGAATTGGGCAGCAGCAGAAATAAGGGGCGCACAACTACACATGCATCATGGCACGCATTGCCCTCATGGACTGTCACCGGCGAGAGCAGTGACACCAGACTAAGTCAGCCCGAGAGATTAGCTTCGCTGAAGTCTGACTCAGCTTCAGCCTCAATCACTTGAGGCATGTAATAACTGGCTCTGCTAGAGAGCATCTCGTTGATAGTACTAGAATCTTCCCTGACTCCAGGATCGTTTGCAGCGCACGGCAAACACAAGAGTAGGCACAGAACACTGAGATGCAGCCAACAAGCCACGGTTTGACCTAGAAGCGATAGAAACACGAGTCACTACTCCTATTGGACAGGAGACTCGACTTAGAGTCTCGTCTCCTAGCTCTGCTGGTACAAGTACACTACAGGATGGGCTGAGACCGTCCCAGCTATCGTAATACTGCTTACTACGTGCCCTTGGGGCTTACTGAGGCGCTTCACTTCCTTACAAACACAGCTGACAGATCCTAGGACACCCACACAGAAGTCCGAACAGTATGTTACCAACCCCAGGCCTAGACTGCTCTACCAGTCCTGGGGGTCAAACGCGTTCCCTCAACCTGTCAACAGCGGTTCTCTCCCATCCGTGGGGCCGCTCTGTGACATGGACATCCCATAACGTAGCACCAATGAGAGCAACCGACGGCGGAGGTTCTAGGTCCAGAACAATGACTTGGAAGAGTGACCTCCCACAGCAGTTACAGGATGACCCAGAAGATAAGTGGATGACACAGGTCCTCCCAAGCCTCCTCTTGTGGTGTGGTGACCAGGTGAATGTATGGACCATCCCCGACAGTGAGCTTACCTATGTTGTTGGCACTATTATCCGGCATGTCTACCCACTGGCATCATTTGATGGGATGCAGAATTATGCCGTACATGGATCAGTGATCTACAACTTGGTGCGTTCACACTGTTGCCATCGCTTGAGTACATAACTTAATTTTGCTTGATAGGCCTGTCAACGCCTCTCACGTTGGCATAATATGATAGGAAATGTTGCCACTCATGTCGTAAAGGCATTTCTTAAGGAGAAGACCCCTGAGGGAAGGACTACCATGCAAATGGCAGCCGCTTTGTTGAAAAATCAGGCTTTCACATATAAAGACTTCAACGCGAGCGATCCAGCAACTGCCTTTCAGTCCCCCCCACTCCTCCAGCTCCTCGGTCTCACACATCTCCAAGACACACAAGGCTGGGTCAATGTGCCAGGACTGGACCTGCCATTGAAATGCAATTATGGGATCAGGGGGGTGCTGGCACTCTGTACCGCAGCGGTTTGAAAATCCATTTTTGGCACTGGACAAGTAAGCTAATGACATGTTGACAGCTCGAACGGGCTTTCCAGCTTGCTGCAGCTGGCAAGCTGGATCAGGACGATGGGAAAGAGCCCCAAATTCCCACTAGTACTGCCCACTATAATCAGAAGCTGCCCCGGACACTGAACAAGGTCACGGGAAAGGAAAGTGTTGAGCCGGATCAGGGCTTGAGGCGGACCGGTGCCAACCGAGTCGGCATCGGTATGCCCAATTCGGCGTCGGAGCGCATATCCACGCGTCTGACCAATTTAGGCAATCGGCCTCGATCGCCTCGCTTAGCGTGATCAGACTCCACGATCAATCTTATGATTTGCTACAATACGCGTAATATAGATTAATGACTAGAGACATCTCATATACGATAATGCTCCCTACTACGCTGGGCCTTATGCCCTATATTGCACGCTCCTTACCCTAGTTTTACTGTACTTAAGGATGCTTCTTATGATAGTAGCACTTCAGATTGTGTCCCCACATCTGAAGTGAGTTGTCACAGGGTGGCTCGTCTGTGGACGATGTGAACCGCTACTGACATTGAGAGAGGCGTCTGGAACCCCCAGGACTGGTGGAGCAGTCTAGGCCTGGGGTTGGTACGATACTGCTCGGACTTCTGTGTGGATATCCTAGGTTTCAGTCAGCCGGTTTGTAAGCCGGTGGAGCGCCTTAGTAAAGCCCCTGTGGCCCCAGTCAGCAGCATTACGATAGCTAGGACGGTCTTAGCCCGTCCAGTAGTGTACTTGTACCGAAGCAGCAAGGAGACGAGACTCCAAGTCGAGTCTCCTGTCCAATAGGAGTAGTGACTCGTTCCTCATCGCTTCAGGTCAGCCGTGGCTTGTTGGACACTCCTGAGCGTCGTGTGTTTCTTCCTCTTCCTACCACGAATATACTCCACCACCGGGAGAAGGCCCAGCAGTAGTAGTATCAACAGCGTGTTGTCTAGCATTGGCACGACGGAGGGACTGCCTGACAGAGCTGAGTATCCATCCGATAGCGACTGAGAAGCTTATCTCAGTGCTGAGTCTGGTCACTGCCTCGCCCGGTGACACTAGACTCGACTTCTTTCTTGCACCACGGCCCCAGCAAAGCAGAAGCGATTCATTCCGTTCCCAGTCGATCCAAACAACGCATTGCAGAATACCGCAGTATACTGGGACCCCATCTACGAAACCTATGCCATCCGAACGGGGACAGACACCTCTCAAACCATCTGCCTCTATAACCGAAAGTGGTACTCCCTTGACTGGGCTCACATAGCTGAGAACGTAGTAAGACCCTACATTGACGCCAGGGTCCGTGACTTGGACAAGTACAACAACTATCAGAACGGAAGAGCACCAAACGGATTCAACGACGTCCCAATCTTCTGGGAGAACATCGAGTCAACAGATGAAGAAATCGAAGAAGACATGGAGACAGATAAACAGATACGTCACTCACCAGTTTGCGCACCTATACTTTCAATTAGCACAACGTCAGAACCACCAGTACCCACAAGAATAAACATCATGTCCACTACAACGGCGGGAATGACTTATACCAGACTCCATCCCGATCAAGGGCATACAGGGACATCTGGAGGGGGTGGAGGACCCGGAGATCCATCAAGAGGAAGCGGAGGGGGTGATGGAGGAGGAGGCCCTGGAGGGGGTGATGGAGGCGGCCCAGGAGGTGGAGGAGACCCGCCAGATGCAGCCCATGCCCCACAAGCGGTTCACGGTGGGGACAGCAAACCCCTTGGCGCGTTACCAACGATCTTCGAAGGAGATCGATCCAAAGCTGAGAGCTTCCTACGAGAAATCATGACGTACTTCCTTGTTAATCACGACGTACCATCCTTAGCCTCCTACATCAAACGGGTAGCTCTAGCCCTCACTTGCATCAAGGGCCCTGAAGTCAACCGATGGACCGCACAGCAACTTGAGTGGCTCGTCACTCTCACTCAGAACCCAGCGGATGATGCGGCAAGAGTTTGGGAAACTTTCGTCCAGAACTTTCGAGATCGCTTCCTCGACTCGCAACAAGCACAGAAAGCCCGTATCAAACTGCAAGACCTGAGAATGAGGTGGCCGGACATAGATGAGTACATATCCACCTTTGAAGGAATCGCACACGAAGCAGGGTACAACCCAGTGGACCAGAATACGATGCAGATGTTTCTACAAGGCCTCCCATGGAGCATAGGAGAGAAAATCCTCGAAGATTCCAACGTCCACACCTATGAAGAAATGAAGGCCAAAGCTGTTAGCGTCACAGCCTCCCAACGAACGATTCGAGCCCTTTACAAACGCGACACAAGTGGCAACTTTAATACCAATTTGACGAGACCGTTCTTCCAGAACAATTGGAGAAACCAAGGACAGCGCCCTCAGAATGGACCGCCACGACAGGGGTTTGGCCAAACCCCTTACAACTCCAGCACCACCCCAAGAGCCTGGGCTAACTACCCCATCCCAATGGACGTTGACCGAACTCCCGCACCCAGAGGGACTTGGCGAGGAAGAGGAGGACAAACCAGAGGCAATACTATCAGGACGGAGTCGAACAGGGCCCAAAGAGGGGCAGCAGGTGCGTGCTTCACTTGTGGACAACAGGGTCACTTTGCTCGCGCGTGTCCCTCCAAACAGAACAAGTGACAAGACGCTCGTACCACGCAACTCATTGATTGGACCCCAGAAGATAACGAAGGTCCATCCAATGTCTCCAATGTGGACTCGCTGTGTCAACAGCTCGACGCATTAACCCGAGAAGAGCAAGAAGAGATGATGAATAGGATGGGAGCGAATGAAGGAAATTTTACGAAGGCCTGATCCGTGCGGCCTGGATCAGGAGAACGGGGTCAGATAGGATGTACTTTTTGATACGAAAATCTATGCAGTTACGTGTCTTCATCCATCTGGCTCGAAAGAGGGCCGAAACAATTGCGCTCCTAGATTCTGGAGCAACAGAAAACTTTCTAAGTATGCAATACTCCAAAAACATGCACCTTCCCATCCAAAGACTCGATCGACCACGACCTGTCTACAACGTGGATGGGACGAGAAACAAGAATGGAGATATCAAGTGTTACACAGACCTGGAGATGCAAACAGGCAGCCAAAGGACGTGGCTGCAGTTCTTCCTCACTGACCTAGGGGATCAAAAAATCATTTTAGGGTACCCTTGGTTCGCAGCGACGCAACCCAAGATCGATTGGGCAAGAGGCTGGATCAAGAGCGAACAACTCCCCCTCATCTTGCGCACAAGAGCAGCCACACAATTCAAGATCGGGCGATGCCGACTCACGGTCAAGGGACACATGCCCAGACCTCACAAAAAGACAAAAACTGAGGAACCACTTTACATGGTGCAGATATCCTTCCCCAGCACAGGGGGAAAAAGACAAACGCTAGCATCAAAACTTGCGGAACAAGTGGGCACGCAGAAAGGACCCAAAGACATCCCAGCTAAGTACCACCGTCACAAGCGAGTCTTCGACGAAGAGGCTGCCCAACGATTTCCAGAGCCACGCATATGGGATCACGCTATTGAGCTGAAGCCAGGAGCACCTTCTTCTATACCAGGGAAGGTGTACCAGCTCACCCAAGACGAACAGAAAGCATTATTGGAATTCGTACAAGAGCAACAAGTGAAGGGGTACATACACTCCTCGAAAAGCCCATACGCAGCCCCCTTCTTCTTCATCAAGAAGAAGGATGGAAAGCTTCGACCAGTGCAAGACTACCGACGTCTAAACGAGTGGACAATCCGCAATCGGTACCCTCTCCCTCTCATACCTGAACTTATCGCAAAAGTGAAGGGAGCGCGAATATTTTCCAAGTTTGACGTGCGGTGGGGCTACAACAACGTCCGCATAAAGGAGGGGGACGAGTGGAAGGCTGCGTTCATTACGAACCAGGGACTATTCGAACCCACTGTTATGTTCTTCGGACTAACCAACTCTCCTGCTACCTTCCAGACGATGATGAACGCAATCTTCACAGAAGAACTTGCCCAGGGATGGCTCATCATTTATATGGACAACTGAGGCGTCGTCGGCTAAGGTATGAAAATCATGAATGGTCTACGCTATCTGTGTGTCTGCATAACACGGTTAATACTACCTCGGGGTGGAATATGAACACGACAGGATATTTGGAGTTGCTATTTCATGGGACTTATCGCAGATTCGATGGACGATATCCTCGTTGCCACCAGAGACGACCCAGCGTTCCATGAAGAATGTGTCCACAAAGTGCTTGAGAAATTAAGGCAACACGACCTATACCTTAAACCGGAGAAATGCGCCTTTGAACAATGGAAGGTCGAGTTCCTTGGAGTCGTCCTAGAAGAGGGAACGGTACAAATGGACCCAGCGAAGGTCCAAGGAGTAGCAGATTGGTCACCACCCCAAAATGTCACTGACATTCGCGCCTTCCTGGGATTCACAGGCTTTTATCGCTACTTCATCCCGAACTACGCAAATATAGCACGCCCTCTCATCCAACTAACACACAAGAACACCCCATTCATCTGGGATGAGAACTGCCGCAAAGCCTTCGAGAACTTGAAGACGCTCATGTGCAACAAACCCATCCTGCGTCAACCAGACTACATGAAACCCTTCTTCCTCGCAACTGATGCATCGGCATATGGCATGGGAGCTGTACTCTCACAAGAGGGAGAACTAAATCCACAAACCCACAAACCAACGCTCTGCCCAATCGCATACTACTCCAGTACCTTCACACCAACCGAACGCAACTACGACATCTATGAAAGGGAGTTCCTAGGAGTCTTGAAAGCCCTCAAACGCTTCAGACCCCACGTAGCAGCTACGGAAATTCCCATCACCATTCTAACTGATCACACCAATCTGATTCACTGGAAGGCTCCGAGAAAGGTCAACAGATGAGTAGCGAGATGGTTCGCCGAGTTACAAGACTACAATATCGTCCTAAAGCATGTACCTGGAAAAATCCACACCGCCCCAGATATGCTTTCAAGACCCCTAGGAGTGGATCGAGGCTTAACAGACAACGCCGATCTGGTGCTCCTTCCATCGTCCATGTTCATCGCTAACACAACAATGAAGACGCTCTCACTTCGAGAAGAAATCCAAAAGGAACAGAAAAAGCGAAAGGAGGAGATGGAAGAATGGTGCGACGACCATGGAGTCAGGAAGCTCCCTGAGGGATACATGCAAGGATGGAAAATGGCAGTACCCACAAATCTGAAGCTAAGGCGCGAAATACTCTCTCACTTTCACGACTCACCGGCTGCAGGACATCCAGGAAGGGATAATACAATTGCCCTCGTCACACGACACTATTGGTGGCCGGGAGTGAATGCCTGGGTCGAACGATATGTCGCTGGATGCGCGCACTGTCAGCAAGGGAAAATACACACCACGCGCAAACGAGTGCCACTTTATTGCATCCCAGGCAACCCCTCAAAACGACCATTCCATACAATTGCCTTAGACCTCATTACCCAGCTGCCACCGGCACAGGGGAACGATGCCATCCTCACAATAGTCGACCATGGAAGCTCTAGAGCTGCTATCTTCCTTCCCTGCAAGACGAGTATCACCGGCGAAGGAATAGCACAGTTATACCTCTATCATTTATTCCCTTGGTTCGGAACGCCCGCTAAAGTCATTTCGGATAGAGACCCCCGCTTCACATCCAACTTTGCCAAGGCTCTCGCGGCCAAGCTAGGTATAGAACAGAACATCAGCACGGCCTTCCACCCTCAAACCGACGGAGTATCAGAACGAGCAAATCAATGGGTGGAGCAATACTTACGGATGTACGCATCAGCTCGACAGGATGACTGGGCCGAATGGCTTCCAATCGCCAGCTTCACTCACAACCGGTGGCCCAATGCCACCACTAAGCAAAGTCCTCATCAAGTGCTCTTGGGATACGATCCGGACGCCGCCACGGGACTTCTTCCCCCTACAAACAATGAAGCAGTGGAGAAGAGACAGCAATGCATCAAAGAACACCGAGAAGCCGCCTTCGAGGCCCTCCGCCATGCCGCGCGATCGATCCCTACAGCTCAATTCAACGAAGGAGATCAGGTCTGGCTCGAAGCGAAGCATCTAGCGCTCCCTTACTCATCAGCTAAGCTGGCCCCTAAACGCCATGGACCCTTTAAGATACTGAAAGAGGTCTCCCCAGTAGCGTATCAATTGGAGCTACCTAAGGCCTGGACCATCCATGACGTCTTCCACGCCTCCCTCCTCACTCGATTCAGAGAGACCCCTGAGCATGGGATCAACTTTAGACGCCCCCCACCAGAAATGATTGATAATGAAGTGGAGTACGAGGTGGAGCAGCTGATCAATCACAGGTACCATGGGAAAAGACGTCAGCTCCAATATCTCATACGCTGGAAGGGTTACTCAGCCGCTGATGATACCTGGGAATCTGCTGACCAAGTGCACGCCCCTCTGCTCATCAAGAAATACCATCAGCAACACCCATTGACGGGAGAGAAGCTGGTCAAAAGGAAGAGAGCATGGGCCTGGTCTACAGCACACGACGGTCCCTCCCTCGAAATATGTCCTCCCCTGCTCCATCCCATGTCTCCCTCTGTGCCTCCTGCGTCGAAGACAACAGCGTGCCTCTTCCCGTACCCCCTAAGGTCGAAACACCTGTGGTCCACAGGAAGGACCAACTCGTCGTTCCCATGGACATCGTGGCCTCTTCGGAGGCCATCAGTGAGTCAAACTACCAACTCTCTCCCAGATCCACCACTGCCGTCCTTGCCTCCCAGGAACCCGACAGAACTACGCTCCTCTACATCACAAGAGGACTGGCAGGAGTTGCTCAGAAGAATGAAGACACGGGCAAGGAGCTTAGGCAGCAGCTCGGAGCCTTGCGTGCCAGAACAGAAACTCTGGACGAGCGTGAAGCGAACGTGGTTAGGTTGGAAAAGACCTATCAGCACTGGAGGGACGACCGCCTCAGAGAGGATGAGGAAGACAGAGGGATACCGGAGGGGTACGAGGAGAATCAAGGCAAGGTGCATGACTTCTTCATCCCTGTCACTGATGGTGACTACACCGTCCACACCCTCACCCCCTACATCAAATTTGAGGGGACTTACTGTCTGGGCACGATGGGCAAAGACGACGCCATCTACAAGCACGAGCTCTTTGCAGCTAGCCGCCAGCAAATCGACGAAAAGGCGGACTACCCCCATTGGCTCTTTGAAGAACTCACCAATCTGCGAAGCTTCCCCGCAATGGAAGCGCAGTCGATGGCCTATGGAGGAGATTGGGGCATCACAGCTGAGTTTAGACGATACTTCGCACTCTCCGAGAAGCTCACCACCGCCAGCGCACAACTGCGCCAGCTCCAGACGGAGTATGACGGGCTTGAGCTGCAAGAGCAACAATGTCGCCGCCGTCTCCTCGCCTCGCACGCCTATGAGCGTTACTCCATTTTCCAACACCTTCGGGAGTCTGAGTGGGACCTCATCATGGACAAAAGGCAAAAGCGACGCTTCACCGCCATCGCCAATAGCAAACGTCGCGGTGCGACTCAATTCTAGAAGGAGGGTGATGTCACAGGGCGGCTCGTCTGTGGACGATGTGAACCACTACTGACATTGAGAGAGGCGTCTGGAACCCCCAGGACTGGTGGAGCAGTCTATGTCACGCCCAGGCCGGCATGTCAATGGTTCGAGTCGGACTTGACTAAGTCGAAAGGTCACGTGACGCGACGCGCGTACACTGACAAGGGTTCGGGGTCTGGTCGCCTCTGACTGAGGATAGAAGCTAGCACTTCACAAGTGGCTAGAAGACTTATAGACACAAGGCTAGTTTACAGGCACTAGAGAGCCTTCCTGAAGTCCTTGTAACAACCTGGTATTGCACAGGAGAACAAGCTTGGGGCTTGTCCCAGTAGCTACTACGGTTTATATAGATGGAGACGTTATTGTTCTACAAAACGGGGGAACAATGGTAAACTGTCCGAATCGGTGTAACAATGGGTTTTCATGATATAGGAGGAGAACAATGGGACACTGACGTCATATCGTACAAAAAGGGGAGACAAAAAGAAAACAGTCCAAATAGGGAATCGTGACATCACCCCCTTGTTAAGGTCCTTAGAAGGTCATGACTTCCGAGGTGCAGGTGGTGTCGTAGTTCTTATGATTGAATGGGGCTTGACAGGGCTTATCGGTGACGCAGAAACTGTGAGGAACGGGGCAGTCCCAAGGAAGGTGACCGATCTCGGTACAGAGAGTGCAACGAGAGATCTCGTTGCAGTATTCTGTGAAATGTCCTCTTTCTCCGCACCACTCACACTCTAGCTCTCCTCCTACAGCGGGTTCGACGTACCAAGGGTCGTCAATCTGGGCTAAGCCTTCTTCTATGACGCCAGTTTCGAAGACATCCAGCTGTGGCAGGTCGTAGAAGAGACGAGGGCGAAGTCGACGGTAGGCATCTGCCTTGCTGAGTTTGTGATGGGACTCTTGGATACACCATTGGAGATTATTGAAGCGGATGCGGGCTAGATTGATTTCTTCTGCCATCTTCCCTAACTTCTGTTGGGCGCGACGGAGGCGTAGTACTTCTGCAGTAAGTGTGACATCTCGTTCTTCACGGATAGCCCAGTCAACAAGTCGTGTAAAGGGCTGGTCTGCATGGAAGAGGAAGGCTTGTTTTCTAGAAAGTTCTGGGCGGGGGTATGGATCGGCACGAGCACGAAGGGACTGAAGGTATACTTGACGGTCAGCACCACGTGTTCCTCTTATGATGGGATAAGTCTCTGGGTTTCCCCAGGCAAACTGGATGAAGGGCGCGTTGATGGAGCCTTCTTCTATAGTGGTTCCATCAACGAGTGGGATGGGAAAGTCGATGGGGCGTCCTCTGGCTTCGTTATCGATCCAGCCAGGGGGTACGTCAACAGCAGGATAGGAAGGGGCAGGGGAACTGGGAAGTGGAATCAAGTTGGCAACAGCCGGCGGTTCCGTGTTAATGACAACGGGTGCGGGCAGAGTTTCGTATGTAGGGAGAGGGGAGACGGACGTAGCGGAACGTCGGTCGAGAGTGATAATATCTGTGGGGAAGGGGGTACCGTCACGAGGGGGTAACATAAGAACGGGTTCTGGGCCAGCTAGGGCTTCTACAGCCAGAAGAGTCAGTCGTTGTGCGATCTCCGTTTGGCCATTATTGGTAGCTTGTTCCATAGCCGTGCTGATAGTGCGGTTCAGTTGGAACTCTCTACCCTCTTGTGTCTGCCTCGCTGCATCCTCTAGGGCACGACGGGCTCTGATGCGGCGTACATCATTGACCGCAACGCCATAGCGGAAGGATTCGTTGACAAGAGATTCGGATGGTGAGGGGGATCGGACTGAGCTTCGAGAGGATGGGATGCGGACAGAGTTACGCGAAGAGTTTGAGGAGGAACGGGTTGCAGGCATGTTGGATGATGTGGTAGTTGTCTGAGGAAGAGAACTGAAGAGTCGTTCGGGGTGAGAGGTGGTGTATTTATACATGGCATCGTCCACCCGTGGGGGAAAGATAGAACTCCGCTAGGAGGTCGGGTGCATGTAAGTCCTTGTGATCGATCCATGAGTCGTCAGCTGATGGGTATCCTTTCCAGTGTACGAGGTATTGGACTTTACGTCCTCGCTTCCTCATGTCTTTGATCGATTCTATCTCGTATTCTTCTTTGCCATCGATTAGGTCAGGCGGTGGTCTAGTGAAGGCTTGACCATATGCCTCCGTCTCCTTATATGGGAGAAGTAGGTCGCCGTGGAACACGTTGTGAATCCTCATGGATGAAGGGAGGTCTACTTTGTAGGCGCTTGATCCGATCTTTTCCGTAATTGTGAAGGGTCCGTATCGTTTAGGGCTGAGTTTCTTTGATCCGGAGATGTTGAAGTTTTTGCCCTCTACCCATACTTGTTCTCCCACCTTCATTTCCGTTATCTTCTTCTTCTCTTTTGTCTGATGGATTTGTTCTAGACGTTTCTGTGCCATATCCCTTGCTTCTTTCAGGGCTTCTAGACGTTCTTTAGTTGCTGGCACTTCATCCGTTACTTCTAGAATAGACACTTGGGGTCTGATGCCGATCAGGAGTTCGTGTGGACTTTTTTGTGTGCCATCGTGTTTCCATGAGTTGTGGGCATACTCGGCAATAGGCAACATCTTGGCCCAGTTGTCTTGTCTCGCTGTAGACCATGGTCGAAGATATTGTTCTATCCATGCGTTCATCCGTTCTGATTGTCTGTCAGTTCTTGGGTGAAAGGCCGTTGATAAGTTCTGGGTTATCCCTGTAGCCTTACAGAGCGTCTTGGAAAACTTAGAGGTGAAGCAAGGGTCTCGATCGGAGATGATTCGTCTTGGGAGTCCGAACCAGGGCACGAGGTGTTTCAGATACTCATTGGCAATGCCTGCCCCATCTATTGTTTTGTGACAAGGAATGAATTTGGCCGCTTTCGTACATCCTTGATCAACAATAGTGAGGATTGAGTCGAAGTCATCTGATTTGGGAAGGTCTGTGATGAGATCCATGGATACGTATTGAAAAGGGCCTTCTTCTACGTGAGTGTCTAGTCTGTGTAATGGTAATTTGGTTCTGTGTATGTTGGTTTTCGACTCTTGACAGCGGGCACATCCTTTGACGTAGTCTTCAACGAATTCCCGGAGTCTAGGTCCTTCATATTTGTTCTTTACCAGATACCAAGTGTTGCTGATACCTGGGTGTCCTCCTGTTGGAGAGTCGTGAATGTCTTGTAGGATTTTGTGTCGTAGATGTGGGTCATCTTCGAGGAAAATTTTACGTATGAAGAGGTGATCAGGGAGTAGTGTACGTGGCTCATCGGTGTTCACCCCCTTGTTAAGGTCAATGCGACGGGAAAGGAGGTCGGCGATGGTGTTAGAGGTACCAGCTATGTGTTCTAGAATGTAGTCATAGTCTTGGAGATATTCCATCCACCGTGCCTGGCGGCCTGTGATTTTGTGAGGTTCTCTGAAGTATTGAAGGTTTTTATGGTCGGTGCGGACTAAAATTGGCTGATCCGCCCCTAGGAAAAGGGGTCGGCCACACTTGAAACCAAAGATGACACCAGCAAGTTCTTTGTCATGCGCATCATAGTTCCGTTCTGCATCTTGGAGACTACGAGAGTGGAAAGCTATAGGGTGGACACCATCGTCGAATTCTTGAGAGATGACTACACCAAGTGCGTATCCTGATGCGTCAGTTTCCATTATGAATCGTCGAGACCAATCGGGAGTGCGGAGGACAGGGAATGAGGTACAATCGTTTTTGAGTGTTTGAAAGGCGGTGTCTTCTTTGTCTGTCCATTGCCATTGATAATTCTTCTTGGTTAGGTCGTTCAGTGGGCGGGCTTTGTCGGAGAAGTGAGAAATAAAAGCACGGTAGAAATTACAGAAGCCTAGAAAACTTCGAGTTTCTTTGACCGTTGTTGGTGTAGGCCAATCAGCGATACCTTGGACTTTGACTGGGTCCATCCTTACTTTGCCATTACCAATAATCACTCCTAAGTACTCGACTTCTTTTTGGTGGAAACGGCATTTCTCTGGTTTGAGGTAGAGGTTGTGGGCTGCTAATTTTGCTAGGAACTGGTCGACTTTTCTTTTATGGATTCTGTCGTTGTCTTCTGTAGCGATGATAACGTCGTCCATATAGACTCTAAGCCATCCTTGTGCAATCTCGTCTCTGAATATATCGTCCATCATGGTCTGAAATGTTGCAGGTGAATTGGTTAGGCCGAAGAACATTACTGTTGGTTCGAAGAGCCCTTCACTAGTTTTGAAGGCTGCTTTCCACTCGTCGCCTTCTTTGACTCTAATGTTATTGTAGCCCCAACGGATGTCGAACTTAGAGAATAGTTTCTTGCCAGAGAGGTCATGGATAAGGTCAGTGATGAGTGGAAGGGGGTATTTATTAGGAATCGTCCATTTGTTTAGATTCCTATAGTCTTGAACCGGTCTGAACTTGCCGTCTTTCTTGCGAATGAGGAAGAATCCACTAGCATAGGGTGATTTAGACCGTCGTATTCTTTGGAGTCGCAAGTTAGTGGCGAGGAATTCCTTCTGTTCTTCCTTCTCTTTTGGTGATAAGGGGTAGACTTTACAGTCGATGTATGCTGGTGCTTCCGGTTTCAGGTCTATCGCATGATCCCATTGTCGTCTTCCGGGGAATCGTTCGGAAGCCGTTTCTGAAAATACTTTGCCAAAAGTGTGGTACTGTGGTGGGACTAATTCTTGCCAGGTTCGTTTGGTTTTGTCAGTAGCTTCAATGGCAAGTTGTTGAGCTACTGTCATTTTCCTGACATTGGTCCTGATCTACACCTCGTCTCCTTCTTCCCATCCTGGTATGGACCGTACCCAGTCTATGGAACTCTTGCGACTTCCTTTCTTCTTCTGTATCTTCCACTTGCTAGCATCGTTAGTGGAGATGGTAACCGTATCTATCAGTTGACCATTGCTCCAGTCGATATTTGGTTTTGCGGCTTCGAAGAAGGGGTACCCCAGAATGAGATTGTCCTCTCCGATGTCCGCTACTAGGAACTGATGGGATGCTTCGAGTCCTGCACATTTTACTTTCATTGTGATTTCATGGGTGATATCTCCCATCCTGTTAAGCGTTCCATCAACGTTCTTGACTTTTCTTGGTTTGTCAAGAGGTTTGCTTTGGAGCGCTAGTTCTTGTACTGTTCGTGGATGAATAAAACATTCTGTTGCTCCTGTATCCAAGAGGGCAACTCTATCGGCTCGTTTCTTTTTGGTGCGCATAAGGGTAGTCGTTTTTATTGCTCGATGCTTGCACCTATATACAGAGTCTTGTGCTACTGCCTGGGTGAGAGCCAACGCACTCAGGCACTTTGAAAATCCAGTCCATCTTCGCCTTCATTCATTATTTTGATAAAGGCATCTCTTTCCTCCTCCGAAAAACCCATGATAACGCTTTTGATTCTGGCTATCTTGGAGGGCGTGTTTCCGGGCGCTTCCGGGCCGGTTTCCGAAGTCGCGGATGAGTCAGCGTCGCTCGTCGTCTGAGCGGAACGTGCCGCTGGCTTTCGGTCCGGACAGTTCTGGGCCACGTGGCCTTGTTTGTTACATTGGAAACACCGGCCTTCTTTCCGGCACTTTTCTTTGTCAGCTTTGGTCACGGCCTTTCGCGCGGCGCCGGCCGAAGTGTCCATGGCGTTTGGGTCACGTGGGGGAAGGCGAGGACGCGTGGCTTGCGCGTTATTGTTGTTGCTTCCTCCTCCCCATCCTTGTCCTCCTCCACAACCCCAGGACCACCTGCCCTTTCCAGTGTTCTGGTTTTGGGCTTGGTTTCTGGGTTGCTGGGGGTTGGAATAATCTCTGAACAGAGCTTGAGTTTGCAACCAGACTCTGTGACCCTCCTGCGCTGATCGGACCCATTGCTCAAAGTTCGAGGGATGATTGCGGCGGATGCTCTCTTCGGCCAAGGATTGAGGAAGACCACGGGCGAAGATACGCAAGGCCGCGGGATCGTTGAGGTCCATATTCGCGAGGCCTCCGAGGTTTTCAAATGCGGCAATGTATTCATCTATGTTGCCACTGGTCATCTTGAGCTTCTGTAGTTCGTCAGCCGCTTTTTCTTGCTCCGCGTAGTTCGTAAATGACCTTTTGAATTCTTGCTCCAAGACCTGCCAAGGGGTCATGCCGAATGGGAGTTCGCTCGGGTCGTCCTCGACATCGGCGAGCCACTCGTTCTTTTGGATCACCCAGGCGTCGATCTTGGGCCCTTTGAGGAGCCCGAGGAAGTACGCGCATTTCGCGTACGGATCTTTGGCTATACTGGTGCGTCTGTTCATCATCATAAATCTATTGAAATTGCTTAAGAACAGCCATGTTTTAGCGCGATCGCCATCGAATTTCGTGGGTGGCACGCCTGCCATTCGTTCGTCCTTATCAGCCCAGATCTCGGGCGCGTCGAGATCTGCGAGCGTAACCGGGTCGTCTCCGGTTCCTCTGGGGCGACGCGGCGGCTCTCGTCCTCGCTCTGTATCTGAAGATCGGAGTGCCGCGAACGTTACAGGTTGCGGCGCCATAGGCTGATCTGGGTCTGGTACGGAGACTACACTGGCAGCGCAGGATGGGGCTCGGGATGGAGCACGCGAACTTGGTATTGGTTCTCCAGACGCGCGGAGGGCATCCATGTCAATTCCTCGGCTTGGGGTATGGACCAGGCCGAGTCCATCTCGCGCGACGCGGGATGCTCTGAAGATAGGGCCATCTAGTTCAATCTCGAACCAGACGCCTTCGAAGTTTTCGACTGCCAGCTTGGCTCCTTTGAACAGGGCGTAGTATCCTGCCCATGGGGCTCTGTCTTCTCCTTCGGCATAATGCCTTAGGTTCACTGTCTGTGCGAGAGACAGATTATTCGAGGCGCGCGGGCTGATCTGGAAGGGGCATCGAAGCATCGACCGCGCCACCGTGTTGTCGGATGTCTTTCCTTTAGAACTAGACATGGTGTACTAGTCGTTTCTTTGTCAATTTAGATTTCGGAGAAGCTTGTTCTAATGTCACGCCCAGGCCGGCGTGTCAACTGTTCGAGTCGGATTTGACTAAGTCGAGAAGTCACGTGA
>QLOT01000937.1:0-15688 GCA_003313875.1 Russula aff. compacta
CGATCTTTTTAGCTAAAGTGATCTCCACGGGCCAAGAAGGAAAGAAAAAAAAACGATTTCTTGCGATTCTGCAAATTCTTGAAGCCCTTTTGAGGTTACAGCATAACAGGAAAGCGACGCCCAGGCTTGTTCTGGCCGCAACGCACATGACTTGAGCTCTAGGTTTTGCAGCATCATCTGTGTATTGTAAACATCTCACAGAATAGAGCAGAGCACGACAAATGCCCCCCCCCCCGGCCCGTAAGGGCATAAAAACGCGGCCAACCTGGAGAGAAGGGGGGGGGCGGGCAATCGGGGCCTTTCTTCCTCACCCAGTTAGATCGATGACTGGATCGAGAAGCAGCGACTCTTTTTCGAAGAGCGTTTTTTTGTTTCCTGTTGCCCTTGAGGCCTTGAGGGCTGATCCCCTGTCAAACGCCACGCCATTGTTGAGCGACGATGATTACCATAACGTGCGTGCGAGGACAGGGCCACGTTACGCATTAGATGAAGGTATGGAAGGCGGGGGAGGGGGGGGAGGGGGGAAAAGGGAAAAGAAAGCCGAACCGGCGATCGTCTGTGCCAGCAAGTCGATGGGATATCACGCGCCTCTCCTGGCAGGCCGCGGCTGAGCGGTGATAAATGATATATGTGATGCCCGGGACTTGGACTCGATTAGACTTCGACTGACGAGGGCCAGACCAAATCGCGCATCCGCGTAGTTTGGTCCGGGCCTCGCCAGTCGAGTTGTGCGGGCATGCTGCAGAGCAAGAGTGATCGTGATGGGTTGGCGTTCCCACCGCGCACGCGCGCATGGCGATGCCACATGAGTGAGGGTAGGGGTAGGGCCGGTAGGGTATGGCGACGGCAGTGCGTACACTATAGTGAGAGGAGTTAACACGGGCGTCTCCGAGAAGGCCGAACGATGAGCTGGCTCGTCTGAAGTTTTCGCTTAAAGCTTCGTCGAGGCTGTAAGCACGCGGGTAAGAGAGTGGTATATGGGGATTATGAACGGAACTTTACGGGTCACCCGGTCACGGGTTCCTTCCTGAAGGAAGAAGCGAAGAAATGCGTGCGCTACTTTGCATCACCCATCTTTTGGCTTTTGCCAATCGTGTGGGTGTGTTGGGGAAGGCCTCTACGGCACTGGGCAATCATTCCCGAAGATGCCTTGCAACCCGTCCAAAGCCGAGCCGCCAACCAAAGGCAGAGTCATTGCAGTGCTCTCTCCATCACACCTCATCCCACTGACGTTGACATCATCGCTTCGGGTCCCTCAGCGGCCACATCTCACTCGGGCTGCGCCCGTGGTTGATTCTCAAAACGAGTAACTTTTGCCATGCTTCAGCGCAAGTGGGTGATTCACATAAACTAATTATGCACGCACCGAGCTTTACGCAGTGACTCGCGCTGATCTTGCTTGAAGGATGGAAAATCGAAATCTGTGGGGCCATTTCATTAGCAATCTCCGAGTCGCGTGGGGGATATAATGAGACCTGCTTATATAATGTGGGCACAGCCAAAGCGAAAGGGTCTGAGGGTTTCTGTTCTCTGCTCGGTGCTCTGTTCGATTTCGCTACAACTATCTCTCAGCTCAGCTGAATTCCGGCCTCACCGGACTGCCACCTCCGTAGCCTAACTAACCGCCCTCGCCATCGACCGTCGCGTCACTAATATTCGCACTTTGGGAACCGTCTCCGCCTCCTTAGCTCCACTGCCCCCAAGGAGATGTGGTACTATCAGCCCTCGAGAGCGACACAGTGCCATCCACGCACGCGCTTCTTTTGTCCTCAGTCCTCACGTCCGGTTCACTTATAATTGATCCGAACCCACCAACTCCTCAAACACACACCCCTCCTTCCTTCCTTCCCTCGTCCTCCCCCCCCCTGCTCCCTACCCCTCCCCAAAACACACACTTACGACCGATGACGATCTCATTTTCGCCTTACGACGGCTCCCTCACCGTACGATTCAGCCAGATGGTCGAGTTCAAACTCTTCCCCTGGTTCGACGAGGCCTTCACCGCGCACGCCCACCTCAACTATCCCCTCTTCGGCCTCCCCCAACCGATCCAGCGGCTCTTCCCCGGATACGTCCCCACCTACAGCGAAGACGTCCGGGTGTTCGCCGCCTCGTTGGAGTTTGCGGGCCCGAAACAACAACACGACTCGGACGTACCCAAGGACGTGTGCCTCAAGCTCGCGCGTGGCGTGGACGAGGTCGTGCATCTCAGCCACGAGGCTTCCGTCTATCGACGGCTCTTCAAACTCTGGGGGATCGCGGTGCCGAGGATGTACGGCTTCTTCATAGGCCATTATCAGGATACGCCGGTGGCCTGCCTCTTGCTGGAGCTTTGCCCCGGTCCCACTGGAAATTCCCCATCTTGCGATGCGGATGAGTTTGTGTACGTCTCTTCATTCCTCCCATTTTCCCATTTTCGCCCGTTCCTGTGACTTAACAACGTCGTGGCGTGGTCTCATCAAGTCGTCGCGCGATGCTGAGCTTGCGCAGAGTGCACACGCTCGACATCACACAAAATTTGCCGCTCGAGATGCATCATTTTGTGATGAAAGGCGACAAGGTCCTCCTCGTCGACTTTTCGCGCGCGGTGACGCACCGGTGCAACAACGCGATTCCCGTCTACAGCAACCAACGGTTCGTCCTCAAAAGCGAGGCTGCGCACTCGGAAGAGGACGACGAACACGACTGCGGCGAGTTTATGACGACCGCTGCGGAGACCATGCGTGCGGCGTCTGTACGATATTGACGGGTGATGTTCCGTCCTTTTTTTTTTTACTTATTTATTTATTATGTGAAGTCGATGTACTGCAGTATTTTTGTTAATGTATTAACATTAATGGGATCTTAATATATAGCTTAATCGATCCCTTCACCATCAAGTCAAACCCATCGTTGGGCTTCCTGCATTGTTTGCATCTGCATCATCTCATAAATAGGAGTTTTCACACGTATCCTTTTGGTAGTGCCCAACACAACCTTTGATCGGATCCAGGCTGTTTTACTACAGTAACTGCACCCGCAATTCGATTCGCAACGACATCGAAGAACGAACAAAACGGGAGAAAAAAGAGGGGTAGCCAATTACAACCACCCACACGTTTCCCTATACATCCTACCCTAACAACTAAGATAAATGCCCGACGCCGCCGCCGCAAACGAAGGGAAGAGCTCTCCCCGGCGGAGAATACGACACTTTACTCAACAAGCCAACCCCCCCCCCCAAAAAAAAGGTTCCTTTGTCGCGCCGGGACGACAAACGCGCCATCCTAGCTCAAACTACTGTAAAAAGCACACACACTGGCACAACCATATAATATATAACTATGATACATGATGCACGAACGCGCCTCGCGCACCACGTTACTGTACGCACCACGTTTACGCACCCGGATCCCACCCACTCGATCAATCCCATGACACCTTTTTCTTTTTCTCTTCTTTTTCTTTTCTCCCGATCCTCGTCGGGATCCCGACGACTGACCTGATGTGGCGGGCCCCAGCGCCGTACAGTACAAGTACAGCACAGCACAGTACACTGTATTTCCCAATATTCCGGTCAGGGCGCCCTGCCTAGCGCCCTACTCGTTCCCTTCCATCCATACAGTGCCTGTTTGCCCTTGCCCCTTCCGTCCCTCGCGCACCGGCCCTTCTTCCATCATCACAATCAAACCAAGTCCCATCAGCGCGCTTAGTGCCACATACAACAAGCGGGTCCGGTCCGAGTTTTGCTTTACTGTAAGCTTATCTAGAAGTCAGAGTTCGTTGGCAAGGCACCGCACCGCACCGAGGTTAAAAAAAACGTTCAAGTGCGGGGATGCGGTAGATTGGTAAAACGTGTAAAGTTACGTAAGCAATTTTAACATCTGAACTACCTTTTTACTCTTCCGTCCGTCCCACCTCTTTCTTTCCTGTATGGACGGAGACCATCAACAAAGAAAAAAATGGCAGGGTGGGAAACTTACGAGAACGGCACAGTTGTGAAAGCCCAGGCTGAGTACAGGTCGATTCATCAGGCATGGATTAGGGGACTCGCAGAAATCACATGTCCCTTTCAAACATGATGCAGATGGGGCAGCCAGACTGAGGACAGGTGGACCCCACTGCATCAAGCATTGATCAGGAAGCATATGATCACGTCCATCTCAAGCACAATAGAAGTGACAGGCTGGAATTGAGGGGCATGTGAGTGAAAGTCACTCGTATCCCTTTCAAGCATGATGCAGGTAGGACAGTCCATACTGAGGACAGGTGGACTCCACTGCATCAGACATTGATTGAGGATACGAGGAAGTCATTTGTATCCTTCTGGAGCGTAGTCCAGGGTATGAACCCAGAATGAGGATCGCCAGCGTACGCACAGCTGTATTTCTCGGAATATCAACGAACACCAAAGGCATGCCACTCACATCAAGAGGTGCGATAGAGGCCGAGGACGACACAGAAGGTGACGTCACCTAGGGGTTTAATGTTGTGTCTGCGGAGACACTGGGAACCTTCCGGCCCAGTGACAGGTAGCGTATCAAATGGCGAAAGGAAGGTTGGTGCAGAGAAAGAAAAGAAAGAGGGAGAAACTCTACATGAGGACGAACACTAGACTCCCAAACGACTAAGATTGCCGCTCCTGATGCCGGGCGATAATAGTTGGTCCTTCACAGGTCGATGCCCTTCAGCCTAAGGAGCCGAATAACGGATCCATGGATATCAAGTATATGGGATGCTGCGTGGGAGACCAGCAGGGTAGGCACAGTTATAAGTACCAGTGCAGAAACAAAGAATGCGAGTGAGGATATTTGTGTTGGGGGGAAAAGAATGAAAGAGATGGCGGAGTC
Source organism: Russula aff. compacta (assembly GCA_003313875.1). Classification (NCBI taxonomy): domain Eukaryota; kingdom Fungi; phylum Basidiomycota; class Agaricomycetes; order Russulales; family Russulaceae; genus Russula; species Russula aff. compacta. The sequence continues at coordinate 4,830 of QLOT01000937.1, forward strand.
AAAAAAAAAAATCTGATAAGTACAGCCCGGCACCGGTTCCGGTCTGGTGCCCACGTGACCAAAGATAATAATTTCGAGTCGCAGACTCATCGAATCTTGGTACCAAGCATGTCAGCATGCCAGAGCCCACACGGAGCGAGTCACTGTGTGGGACGGCGAGGCAGATGGAGTTTGAAGAAGGGGGCAATGCGGTAGACTTTGGGTGGTGCTTGACGGGATGGACACCGGTAAAGTGCGAGGGCTGGACGGAACAGCGTTGTGCTCTCACCGTGCGCAGATGAGTGCGACTCGACAGTTGACTAGTTGACTGATTGCTAATTTCGGCAGGATGGAAATGATCAATTTTCGAATTGTTCCCGTATTTGCTCCCGACGCCAGGTTTTGTGGATGAGAGCTGGGGGGACACGCCTCAAGCTTCTTAAGGGGCGCGGATGTGGATGTATCGTCAGAAGGCCGAGGACCAATTGAGGGCAAGTCATAGTGAACATATAAAATATTGCGCAACGACTACATTTGTGTACTATTTTCTAGCTTTCTTTGCCGCCTCTCGCTCAGGCTGGGACCGTACTGGCACCTTTCCCTTCCCCTTGCACGTACTGTATATCTCCGTGTCTCGTCCTTGCCTGAATCGGGGGCTGCTGTAGGTAAATGTGGAATCCAACGCCATGTCATCCAGATTCATCTCAGCAACACACCAAACTTATCAGCGACAGGTATTCAACACCATACCTGTTGCTTAAGAGGCGGTTGCGCCCAGTGTCCACCTATCGTTCCCGAATATAGTTTTCTCTTCCAACCTTACTACATATTGTTCAACTTTACTGGCCCATGAGCCACTGAGAGTGTCTTCATGAAACTTTTGCAATTTGAACGTAGACTCCCTGTATAATGACGGCACAACAAATATGAAGCGCCATGGACTGGTTTTTGAAGGACGGAGATCTGCAAGCGATGTACCAGGTTTGAGCAGGCTTTGAATAAACCTCAGACCAGAGACAGCAATAGGATGTTCCTTATTCTTCGTGATCTGAATACAAGTAAGTGTCTTCGGGTCGTTCGGATCGTAGTGGATCGAATCAATGGCAGCCAGGTTGCGATTAATTGGTACTAAATGGACTGGCACTTGCCTCTGAACCGCATCAGCGAGTCCTGAAGCAAATTTGTCCTTCGTAAAGGTGAAACGTCGAATGGGCCCACGATAGAGCCACTGCATTTGTACGGAGTCGATTAATCGACGTATCGAAAATGGGTGTTCGGCCTCGATCACATCCAAGTAGTTCAATACTTGGGTTTCGAACATATTGCCCCTGAGCGACGCTGCTCCTGACGATAGTGACATCATGTAGTAGAGGTGAGCGAGCGCCTCAGTTTCGCGTTTATCGTATCGTCCCAGCAAGATATCCAAAGCCCATCTAGAGACAGTGTCAAACTTGCATATGTAGAGGGATGGAAGTTCATCTGTATCGGATGGAAAGATTTGAAAAACCGAAAGCGGGGTATTGGTGCCGTCCCTCGCGAAGGGAATGTCATTTATCAGCTGCAAGATGTAGTCGCTCCCCTGGGTCGCAACGCGTTCGATTTGGAACTGGATCTCCTTCTTTTTCGATCTCAATTCTTTCGCGGAGACAGATGCTTCAAAGCATAGACGAGGGTCGCAGCCGAAATACGATGTCGACTCACTGAGCAGCGCAAAAGAGAAATCATGGCGATGAAGGAATATCCTACAGGGATGAATCCGTCGAGTGCTGAAAGAAGCAATGCTAAGACCAACCCAGTTAGGATAAGCTCGTGAAACGACCATAGTTTGGTTACAAATGCATCAATGGATGCGCCGTGACCCAGTTGCTTCGTCCAATTGTGATTTGCGCAGTCTGGGGATGATGCCACAACAACAAGTTGCACATTCTTTTCAATGAGGAGATCGTTGGGTGCGTTATCTCCCTTGTCACCATCAACAAAGGCCAGAATTCCTGTGTCTGATCGCCAAGAGCTGATCGCCTTGACTCCGTCCTCAGAAACATGATAGACAATGTTTTTATTGGCTTGGAACAAAAACGAGCAACCCTCGATCATTTGCTCGATGATCCTAAGGTAGAGATACGCGGTCTTGCCTTGACATCGGCAAGAATGGTCAGATCATGTAAGACAGGGAGATAAGAAACTCACCTGTTCCAGGTTGACCACTTATTATCACTGAACCACCGTTGTGTTGAGGTCGTTCCTGGACCAGTGCTGAGATATAATCATATTCTTGCCGAAGTAGGAGTGAATGAGGGAAGCGCATCGGCATCTCATTCTCGAGCTCCAGGGATGACAGATCTAAATATCTGAGAGTATATGGGAATAGTAACTTAATGTCGAGATCGTCCTCGTCGAGATCACTGTCTGGATGTCGTAGTGACGATGCTTCTGAGGTGATTGAACGAAGGAATTCGAGTTTGATACTTTGGACATCATGTTCCATTGCATTGTAATTTGTCGAATTGCGATCCGAGTGTCGCTGCTCCAGGCGATGTTGAAGAGCGACATAATGTGTGTAAGTGAGCTCTACCTCCCTGAAAATTTCCAGTTTACGTCCCATTCGATTCCAAATCTTTGAATGAAGTTCATTTAACCATAGCAAATCGTGCAAGCCCGGGGACTCGACGACACGGGATTGTTTGCCTGCGGCTGGTACAAGCAGGCGAGTAAAGAGCAGTGTCCTGGGAAGTGTTGAAGCTGACGGTACTTCGAAGACCTGGCGAATGGTGGCAGTGGGAGCGCAGGGCGTTACAAGCTCATCAAGGGGGCCATAGTTGAAAAATTCTTCAATCCTATCAATGTTGTCAGGCAACAAAACCTTTGGCTATGGTCATATTAGTACAATACCGAGGCTGGAAATGAGGATCTGTCCCACCTTGTAGAAGACGGCACCTCGGACGCCATTCCCTTTGTGTTTAGCCACCAGCGCCTTTCTCAGATCGTCTACATCGCCTGTAATGTTGACTTGTACAGAGGTATGAAAATAAAGGTGACGTAAGGATGAGTCATGGTACTCTAGACGGGCGATGAAGAAAACCTTGTGCATGGTTCGTATGGAGGGAGTAGAAACTAGACGTCTAAGCAGGGCACATCAGCCCCTATTAGAGTCATCGGTGCCGACTTTGGGCTAATCTCGTCATGGTCATGACCCGGGTCTCGGCGTCTGGATCTTTCTCGGTTATCCCGTTTGCGTCGCGTCGTTCCTGAAGCACAAATCTATTCTCGCTATGTACCTTATGCTCAGCGCCTTTAATCTTACTCCTAGTGATGTGCAAGCCTGGCTCGGCCCAAAAGCCGGGGCTTGTTGGAGCGAGCCTAACGGGCCTCAGATGGGTAGGAGTTGGTGTCACTGCGACTGCATGCGCTCGACGGGCTCTGTATTTACAGTAAAGAAAAGAAAGTACTTTTATATACATTCAGTCAAGGCCGCAATGGCCGTGTCGTAAAGGGGGGATGGTATCGTATGTGCGTAAGACGAAGCGGTGGCATGAGAGGAGAGAAAGGGAAAGGAGTCATAGGGGGAGGGTGAAAGGTAAACTAAAAGAGAGATGAAGTGGGGGCTTACGGGCTGTACAAACCAAGAACAAAGCGATCCTTCTACTTGGATTGACCCGCGACGGCGCAAGACCAGCAAGCACAGGTGATGCGATGACACGGTGCCACTCGCACAAAGGGCGAGTGGCTTGGGCCTTGTCGATGCAGCGCGAGGACGTGTGCGGGATGAAGCGGCGAGAAATTGAGCGAGATGAAAGGTGGTCGTGGCGAGTCATGAAGGGCATCCAGAGAGGGCCCTTCTGTATGGGTGCTGCGACGAGAGTGAGGGATGTGCCGCTACTAACATTCTTGATAATAAACCTGGCGCCGCACAAGGTGCTGAGCCAAGCCGAGCCGAGCTGAGCGGTGACGCAGTGACAACACTATTCCGCATCATCTTATCATTCAAAGATAAGGTAATGAATATATGGATATTGCGCAACGACTGCATCTATTCACTATTTTTTCTGGCTTTCTTTGCCGCCCCGCGCTCAGGCTGGGACCATACTAGCGCCTTTCCCTTCTCCTTGCGCATATATCTCCGTGTTGCGTCCTTGCCTGAATTGGTGGCTGCTGTAGGTGAAGGTGAATCCAACGCCATGTCATCCAGATTCATCTCAGTAACACACCAAACTTATCAGCAGCACTCAAAGATAGATATTCAACACCATACCTGTCGGCGCTGTCGCTTCCTCGGTTGAGAGGCGGTTGCACCCTGCATCCACCTATCTTCCCCGAATATAGTTTTCTCTTCCACCGCTACCACATATTGTTCAAGTCTATTGTGCCATTCGTCATGGAGAGTATCACCATGAAAATTTTGCAATTTGAATGCAGACTCCATTCCTGATGACGGCACAACAAATATGAAGCGCCATGGACTGGTTTTTGAAGGGCGGAGATGTGCAAGTGATGTACCATATCTGAGCTTGCCTTGAATAAACTTGAGACCCGATACAGCAATAGGATGTTCCATATTCTTCGTGATTTGAATACAAGTAAGTGTGTTCGGGGGGTGAGGGTCGTAGTGAATTGAATCAAAGGAAGCCTGGTTGCGAGGAAATGGTACTAAATGAACTGGAACTTGACTCTGGATTGCGTCATCGAGTTTTGAAGCAAATGTGTCTTTCGTAAAGATGACACGTCGAATGGGTCCACGATAGAGCCACTGGAAAACTTTGGAGTCGCGTAATCGGTGTATCGAAAATGTGTGTTCGTCCTGGATGAGATCCAAGTAGTCCAATACCTTGGATTCGAACATATTGCCCCGCAGCGACGCTGCTCCTGGTGTTAGTGACATTTTGTAGTAGAGACTAGCGCGCGCCTCAGCTTCGCGTTTATCGCATTGTACCAGCAAGAGATCCAAAGCCCATTTAGAGATGGTGTCAAACTTGCAATCGATGAGGAGCGGAAGTTCATTCATATCGAATGGATCGGATGGATCGGATGGATCGGATGGATCGGATGGAAAGATTTGAAAAAACGAATGTGAGATATTGGTGACGTCCATCGCCGAGGAAAGGTCGTTTATCAGTTGCAAGATGTAGTCGCTCCCCTTGGTCGCAACGGTGTTGATTTGGCCCTGGATCTCCCTCTTTTTCCATCTCAATTCTTTCGCGGAGCGAGAAGCTTCAAAGCATAGACGGGGGCTGCAACCGAAATACGACGTCGCTTCACTGAGCAGTGCGAATGAGAAATCATGGCGATGAAGGAACATCCTACAGGGACGCATCAGTCGAGGGCTGAAAGAAGCAATGCTAAGACCAACCCAGTTAGAATGAGCTCGTGAAACGACCATAGTTTGGTTACAATTGTGACAATGGATGCGCCGTCACCCAGTTGATTCTTCCAATTTTGATTTGCGCCTTTTGGGGATGACGCCACAAGAAGCTGGACTCCCTCTTGAATGAGGAGATCGTTGGGTGCGTGATCTCCCTTGTCGCCGTCAACTAAGGCCAGAATTCCTGTGTCTGATCGCCAACAGCTGATCGCCTCAACTCCGTTCTCGGAAACATGATAGACAGTGTTTTTATTGGCTTGGAACAAAAATGAGCAACCCTCGATCATTAGCTCGATGATCCTAAGGTAGAGATACGCGGTCTTGCCTTGACATCGGCAAGACTGGTTAGATCATGTAAGACAGAGAGACAAGAAACTCACCTGTTCCAGGTTGACCACTCACAATCACCGAACCGCCATTGTTTTGAGGTCGTCGTTTCTTGACTAGCGCTGAGATATAATCGTATTCTTGACGAAGTAAAAGTGGAAAAGGTAAGCGGGCCGGCGACGCATTCTTGAGCTCCAGGGTTGACAGATCTAAATATCTAAGGGTATATGGGAAGAGTGCCTTGATGTCGAGATCGTCCTCGTCCTCGTCCTCGTCAAGATCATCGTCAGGATATCGTAGTGACGATGCTTCTGAGGTGATCGAACGAAGGAATTCGAGTTTGATCCTTCGGACATCATGATACCTTGCATTATATTTCTTCAAGTTGCGATCCGGGTGTTTCTCCTCCAGGCAACATTTGAGAGCGACATAATGCGTATAAGTGAGCTCTACCTCCCGGAAAAGATTCGGTTTCTCTTCCATTCGATTCCAAATCTTTGAGTGAACTTCATTTAACCATGGCAAATCGCCCAAGTCCGGGGACTCGACGACACGGGATTGTTTGCCTGCGGCTGGTACAACCAAGCGAGTAAAGAGCGGTGTCCTGGGAAGTGTTGAAGCTGATGGTACTTCGAAGACCTCGCGAATGGTGGCAGTGGGAGCGCAGGGCGTTACAAGCTCATCAAGGGGGCCATTGTTGAGTAATTCTTCAATCCTATCAATGTTGTCAGGCAACAAAACCTTTGGCTACGGTCATATTAGTACAATACCGAGGCTGGAAATGAGGATCTGTCCCACCTTGTAGAAGCCGGCACCTCGGACGCCATTCCCTTTGTGTTTAGCCACCAGCGCCTTTCTCAGATCGTCTACATCTCCTGTAATGTCGACTTGTACAGAGGTATGGAAATAAAGGTGACGTAAGGATGAGTCATGGTACTCTAGACGGGCGATGAAGAAAACCTTGTGCATGGTGTTCATATGGAGGGAGTAGAACTAGACGCGAGGGAGCAGGGCACATCAGCCCCTATTAGAGTCATCGGTGCCGACTTTGGGCTGATCTTTGTCATTATCATGACCCGGGTCTCGGCGCTGTACCTGGATCTTTCTCGGTTATCCCGTTTGCGTCGCGTCATTCCAATCTATTCTCTCTGTACCTTATGCTCAGTGCCGTTAAATCCGATGAATCTTAGTCCAGGCGCGTCGTATTTTTCTCTAAAATAAAGGCAAATGTACTCATGCCTTCTCGATCTGCGAATCCACGGAGACCTACTCACCCCTTCCTTCGATAGACTAAGCAATGAGGGGCCTACTGTGGCAATCAACCGTAACCGTAAACCGTAGATAGTGTCCACAACAGCACAGGCGTCCGTACAACCTAACTCTCGCGCGCATGTTCATCTCATCTCCATGTCCTTCTTCAGCTTCACGCCAGAAGAAGACCATAACAGAGTCCTAGCGTTTATGCCATACTCCCTCAGCTTAATTTTTAACTCGAATCTTCGTCATCCTCAACCTCAATCACGTCCACGTCCATCGCATCTTCCTTGTTCTCCCCCTCCAAGCGTATCGCCTCCACGCGCTCATAGGGAATCCTATCCCGGAACCACCTCCCTTCCAACAATTCCACTCTACACAAGCCCGACCCAGTCGCAGACGCGAGCAATCCCGCAGTGGCAAGCCCAGCCCCACCGTGCCACGCAACACGGTGCACCCCGACGGAATGATGCCACGCACCTCCGCCACCCTCAGGCCGCTCAGCCATCTCGCGCGGCTTGAGGCGGTCTAGCATACGGAAACGCCCATCCACACGACTGTAGTCAGCTGATACACACGGTGCACGAGAAACGGCTAATTCAAACACCCTATTCACTGGTTGTCAGCCCCCGAAAACTCGAGAACGCGAAATTTGAGGCGTGCTCGCCTCGTTGGGAACGAATGGCATGACGAAGAAATTTCACTCACCACATAGCCTCCCCGCCGCGCAGCGCGCAAGCCGTTCGTCGTGCAGCAAGTTGCGGATGATAGTCTGATGCGCTCACGCTCTGCCCGTTCAACCCGTATCATGAGCCCCCTTTTTCACCGCAAAGGAAGGGATGAAACAGGTTTTACCCATACTGGCCCACCAGGGTCCATAAGTGCGTGCCCTCTCCCGAGCGTGCTCGGTGATAGCGAGTAAGACTTGATCGTGTTCTCATGATCGATCGTCACCACCGTACTCAAAAATGGTGAATATGCGATGCTGTTGATGGCATCTACGGTGGGGAGAAGGTGTCGGAAGATCCTTCAAAAATCAAAACAAGGCAGGTTGGAGGAGGATGGGCACCTTGGGTCCGATTAAAAACATGACCACCAAGGTCTCGGATGTCGGTGAGGCATTGAAGACCGTCATAGCCACCACTGGCAATCACACTGGGGCCATTTTCATGCCTGTCAGGTACGCGCACCCAGGCGAGAGCGCGGATCGCAGACTGATGCACACAATAGTAACCTATGGGTAAGACGGCTACGCATGGCCAAATTTAGCATTTAGACTGAATGGCCGAAACCGGTGGCGGTGGGCCCTAGTGCTGCCACGGCTCGGCTCGGTCCGGCTCGGTTCAGCTCAGCAATGGCTCATCCAAAATAGGGTGAGCTGAACCGAGCTGAGCCGACTTGAGTGGCTAAGCCATGGTTCAAAGGCTTTCAAAGCCCCATTCAGTCATCTCTCTTGATCTTCAACCACCATGACCTTTGTAACCGGCCTGGGGTAAGCATTCAACTGCTTGCGCTCCTGTAAGTTGTGGAACCGGCCAGGAGTCTGGTATTAGATCATTTGTGTTTGTGTGCGCCTGAGGCACTGTACTTTATTTTTTGTAACCGGCCTGGGGTAAGCATTCAACTGCTTGCGCTCCTGTAAGTTGTGGAACCGGCCAGGAGTCTGATTGGACTGTTTGCTTGTGTGTGCGCCTGAGGCACTGTACTATATTTCTAGACTGCACCCCATTCCTAAGCGATCCTCATTGTTCTCCGAGGATCAGATGCTCTCTCGGGTCCTTGTGACCCCTTGTTAACCCCTTTTTGATGCAGCCTTTGTTCCCTTTCTGATGTCCCCTTGTTCCCAGTTTGTGCCCGTGTTTCAGCCTACTATATCGAGTACAGTTACCCTTTCTGGATCCTAGGATCCCTCTCCTCTATAAGTAGAGACTCTTAGCTACCTTGTACCGGCAAGTTGAGTCTCCTGTCAATCACAGTGACTTTACCCCCCCCATCTCCTTTCCACACTAAGGGTGGCTACAGTGTTGCAGCACTGCAAGCGGGAACCTATACTGCTCTATCTGTCTTCTAAGCCACAGTAGAGACTTAGCTATAGTCTATTGTTGCTGTCCAACCCTTGGCGGTGACATTAGACTCAACTTTCTTACATCACGGCTAGCAGTTCCAACAGAGAAGGAACTATCGTCCATTGGAGAGAAGCTACATCCGGACGACCAAACTCGCAAGTACAAGAAATCGACATCACCCACAAGCGCAACAACGCAGAACATCCCATCTTGGTGCTATTAGATCAAGATCTGAAGGTTAAAGAGAACTCCCCACAAGTTTGCCACTACAAGGGAGAGTGGTATCAGGTCCACTGGAACGATGAACAAGAACGATACGAATTAGGAAGACACTTTAAAAGGCTTAACGAGTACAACATCGAGGACCCACCAGACGAAGCACCTTCATCAGAAGAGGAAGAAGGCCAAGAGATAGACAAACAGATCAGGCTCACGCCGATCCAAGAAAGGCTGAAGACCAGCCCCACCGTACCAGAGTACAAACCTTTACCAGAAAGCAGCCCAGTCCCCAGCATCGTCCAAGCTATGTCTACCACACAAACAGCGACTCACGCGGCCACGATAGCCGCCACGCAACCGGTACAAGCAAACCTCACAGTAGCAGAAAGGCTACAGCAGAGTATGCGCCAAGCTCTGAGAAAGGGACCCCCAGCAGGAGGGCCAGGAGGCCCAGGAGGTCCAGGAGGACCAGGGGGAGGCCCAGGCGGTCCTGGGCAACCAGCTGCCGCACAAGTTCCGATACAAGTCCCAGCCGATGTCAAGGCCATGGGACAACTTCCCCAAATCTTCACTGGAGACAGATCCAAGGCAGACGATTTCATTGAAGAAGTCAAGGCGTACTTTCGAGTCAACCATGGAGTAGCTGGATATGACTCCCCATACAAGAAAGCAGCGTTCACCCTCACGCTGATAAAAGGAGAGGAACCGGCACAATGGGTCCGAGATATGGGAAACTGGCTGGACGGCCTTGCGCTTCCAGCAGACAATATCCCAGCCCTCTGGGACCAATTCCTCACAGAATTCGCCGACCAATTCCAGGACACCCAGAGCGTGCAGAAAGCCAGAACCCAACTAAACGACCTAAAGATGCAAGGCAACCGTTACGACGAGTACATCGCAAAATTCGAAAGCCTCCTGAGGAAAGCCAACTACACGGTAGGAAGCGAAGAAACCTACAATATGCTCCTGAGGGGAATACCACGGGAGACACTTGAGAAAGCCCTAGTCCCACCTTATCCAACAACATACATGGAGTTGAAGGAACGAGTCAAACTCCTGACCCAAGCCAAAACTACCATTGAGGGCATCGTAAAATCCCTTAGCACAGGAAACGCATACCGAGCCCTCAACCCTCAACCCAGACGCCCCTTCTTCAATGCTGGGGGAGGTCAGAACAATCAATGGAGGCCCACACCGCGCCCCCCATTTAACTCCTCTACTGCCCCTAGGACCATGAATAATATCCCGGTCCCCATGGATCTCAGCAGGGGGCGTGCCCCCAATAACTGGAGAGGAAGAGGAAGAGGAGGAAACTGGCGACAAGGACAGAGCAGCCGAGGAAGCGTGGCTAGCTCTGGAAACGCCAACGCATGCTTCAATTGCGGAATAGTGGGCCACTTCGCCAGAAATTGCCCCAGCAGGCCCAAGCAGACCTCCAACAACGCAAGATGGAATGGGAGGAACCAAGCCAACCTCATCGACTTTGATGAAGATCAAGAAATGGAAGACGTTGAAGAAGACTCGGTGGCCACTGTACGGGCCCACCTCCAAAGGATGACAATAGACAAGGTTATGTCCATGCCTACGGCATGGATCGCTCGCACTTCGTGCTCGCTCACCATACCTTTGGCATTGGACTTCACCTTGTTGGGGGCTGC
>QLOT01000940.1:0-15251 GCA_003313875.1 Russula aff. compacta
CACCCCTTTCCCAGGAAATAGAACAAAGAAATATAGTCGGGCATACTCCTGAGTGTGTGACCGCACTGACGCTGGCAGAAAATGGAAGATTGCCTCCTTGTAATGAATATGTGAACTGACTGACACTTTGTACATCCGCCTTCAAGATGGAACACCGCCATATATTCACTGGGCTGCGCGAGGAATTATCCAAAACACAGACATCAACCCACGTTGCGTATCCTCATAGTACGCTCCCACAGTCTCTGGCTGCTAAATTTCCGCGAATCCCCCATGGCGGAAGCCCATTAAGTGAAACGCGTACGGTAAGCTACTCGCTTTCCGTGTCCCTAGGGCCGGCTAACGTCTGAACCCGTAATCTGGCTACATTCTTCTATCACGGATCTAGACAGAATGCGTCCGAGATGCGTCCGAGAGAGTTCGACGTCGACGTGTGTGTTGGCAGATGGCAACACTCAGACCCATTTTTGGTCTCAATCTTGGCACATAGGGGTGCTTCATCTTACGAACCCCTCTTCGAGGTTCTTTATAGGGGCAAATCAACCGTTGCCAAGCATGCTACGCGTTAATATCTCCCAAGGGCCACGCATCCTACTTCCTGATCCGAAATCAGGGGCACACTGTGGACATTCTTGGGGTGGAGGTTTAAGGGGGTAATGAGCAAATCATCAGGACTACCTTCAAAACGAGCGTTACGTTACGTCCAACTCGCCGGTACCAAATACAAAGATCAGACCTATCAGAAGCAGAAGCTGCGCTGCGTCGTCCCGTCAAATCAAATCACATGTTAGAGAGGTGTAGGATTGGCCGCATGATTTCCATCAGCATATCAGAAAGTCGATAATCTGTCTAGCTGTCTAGGAGGCAGCGAAGTGTAAGCTACACTACAGCAGGCGGGTGTTAAGTTTGCACAAGGCACCGTGACAGCAAACGAAGACAGACAATCCAGGCGGCGTCTTCATCCCTCCACCTTGACATCACCTTCCGCATCTTTCGCACCCGATGCGTCTAGCGTAGTACCCGTTGCACCCTGCCTGCTACTGCTGCTACTGTTGTTATCATGCGGTGCCCCTCCCAGCGGGCTGGCTCCACGCTCCTGCGCCGCAGCGTTCTCGCGCGCCTCGCGCTCGCGCTCGATTTCCGCCGCCAGTGCGACAATGTCTCCCACGCCGATCTTTGCGAACTGTGCGAGGTGTTGGTCACGGGCCGTGCGCAGGGCAAGCCACGCCCAACGTTGCTTGTTCTGTGTGAGAGGAAAGGAAACAATCTTTAGATCACGGCCTTTTTTTTTTTATTTGGTAAAAAAAAAAACATTACCTCTTCCAATTTGAGAATCTGTTCGTCTGTAGGGGCAGTAGTAGCAGTGGTAGTAGTAACGATGATGGGTGCGGGTGCGACGGGCGTCGGCGTTGGAGTCGGTACCCGCTCTGATGGTGCGGGCGCCGGCGTGGGCGTAGTCGAAGTAGTAGGCGTTGGCGTCGGGTGCGCTGATGACGTTTCTGGTGCTTTGGACGATGATGATGACCCAGATCCTGGTTTCGCAGGGAGAGATGGGTGAATGGGACTTCCCGAGGATGTAGATGTAGCGGAGGTGCCGGGCTTGTTGGCCTGCTCAAGAGCAGTCTCCTGCTGCTGTTCGCCAGGAGGTGCCTGGGCACCACCTGTTGCGGCGGCGGCTGCCTTGGCACGTGCGGTAGCGATGCGCTCCGCTTGACGCGCGAGGGTCTTCTTGCGCATCTCGATCTTATGGTCCTCCTGCTTGATCTTCTTCACAAAGTCCTTCACGTCCCCGGGCCTTTGAGAGGAAAAGACAGACATGAGCAAGGCTCAACAAATCATTGAGTTGCCTTCTTAGGCATAACGCACTGGAATAAGTTCTCTAGATCCCAGAGATCTCTATATCCCATCTCCCAAATGTCCGTGAGAGGCGCCGACCCGAGCGAGTGCGGCCAGTCGTCTGGCGAGGCGCGCATTTCCTCTCTTTTCGCGCGTGTTCTCTCTTCCAGTGTAGAGCTCTGCACGGGCTCGCGGTCGAACGGGGAACAGAGATCGTTCTTCCAACGGACCCAATTGCGTTCCCGCTCGAGCACGCCCGTGACTGCGTCCGCGAACAGTCGACCGGCAGGAGCCGTCTGCTTGAGCTCCTCGTGCGCCCGCACTATCGTGTCGGAGACCCACTGCGCGGCGTCACCTTCGAGCGTAAACTCCATCTGAAGCGAGCGATTACGCGGAGAGATCCAGGAGATCTTTGCCTCGTTTGTGAACGTCTGCAAGTGGTGGAGGAGTACGAGGAGCTGAAACAGGAATTGCCTTCGGAAGTGGGTGTCTGCAATCTGAGCATCATTGACGTCAATTCGTAAATCACGCCCGCCAAAGATGGACGAGAGCATGCATACTTCGAGGTCAAGGAGATCGGGACTCGTCAAGAACTTGGCAAAGAAGTATTCCTTGCCGGAGGTTTGCTCTGCGGCTGGTTCCGCTTCTCGCTTTCGCTTGAGAGGGGTTGCTGCCGCTGCCGCAGCGCCGGTCATGACCGTGCGACTACCAGTGAGAGCACGCTCTTTCACCGTTGCCTCTTTGATCACGGGTAGCACCTTGTTGACCGCTTCTTGGAACTCGCCAAAAGTCTGCGGCAAGACAAACTGCGATGGCTTGGAGAAAGGGAGTTGAAGGGACCAGAACGTATTGTAAAACTCTGAGAAGAGAGGCTGAGTGTGTGAAAAGAACACGTAGGTCATTGGACTTGCCTTCCTTTTTCTCAATCGCATCTGTCGCCGATTTGGGTGTCGCAGCAGGCTTTTCTGCAGGTGACCCGTCAACTGCCATGGCCTCTTCGGGCTTCACCTCCGCTCGATCATCGGTCGTCTCGTCCTGAGCCTCCTTTCCACGAGAAAAAAGTACGGTGTCCCAAGTTGGACCGTACTCGCCTCGCAGGTTCACGCCACTGCGCTCGCCAAGTGGGAATACGCCACTGAGGAATGTGAGAATACGACCACAGAAGATGGTATTGGATCCCATCTTGGACAAGCGACGGAGAAGGTCGTTGAGAGTGCGGAGGAGGACGAGTGCCTTTCCCTTTTGAGGGACCATCCCTATCGTGAGACGGGTAGCACGCGACTCGATCCAGGAGAATATGTGTGAGCAAGAGGAGATGGTTTGCATTTCGAGGAGATCCTGGAGGATGGAGAACGGAAATGCTTGTTCGCAAGCATCTGCTTGAGGGTATCAGCAAAGACCGGTTTGGTAGGGAGGGGAGATGCGCACCCTGTTCGGTGAAGGTCAATACGAGCTCTAGCCCATTCTCTAGTTCGTCATAATACGTGGTATCTGGGTCGTTGAGCGCCTCCCCTTCTTTCATCTAATGCATATTTCAGACGACATCACGCAGAATGAAAGGACGAGTCGCGCGTACTGCGAGGGTGAATATCTCATTCTTGAGTGCCAGCTCCCATTGTCCTCGCCTCACATCCAGGGAAAACTTTGGGGGCACATCTTGTAGAACTTCAGACACGAGCCTGTCGAGTTCATCTTTTTGAAACGGTCGCGGTGGTAGCGACTGTAATATGTGACGGAGAGCAGCGTCGGGTGAACGGTGTACCATGAACGGAGGATGAAGTCGCTTGAAACAAATTAGGCGCGCGTTGCCGGTCTAAACTATCCGAGTCCCTTTCTTGTCACTTGTCTCTATACCATGGCTGGCTCGAATACAGACAATACGACCTCGCCTTCCTCTGCCACCGACACCTCAGAGCCATTATCATCTCTGTCTGGCGATATTGAACATATCTTCCGGCTACTAGGTCACGATGTTCCAGACGATGTTGCAGATCAGGATATCGAAACTTTTCTGCGGCAGCTCGAGCGGGCTGACACCATCGGCCAAAACGTCGAAGGGAGGATAGATGCAGTTTTGGATAGACTGGATCACCTTCTGTCCACTCTACAACACGACGACGAACGTCAGACTGTAGATGCGCAAGTTGGTAAAGCTGAGTCCGAGAAAACGGAAAAGGACCCGGGACATTGATTAAGTGTTGGATTCTAGTGGTTGTTGATAGGTGCGTACGCTTTATAGAATGGCTTCTCGACTCATAGATAAGGCTGTCTACGCTGATATAACTGATATTAATCACAGGGTACTCTTCTACTCGTGTCCTTATCGCCGGCGTTTACCCTTAGCAAGAATGCTCAGGGATATGAATATGACGTCCGTTCAGGACTTTAAATGCTAGCGAAAGCATCGTACTACCGATCTACGATGAAAATAAACCCACCTTTTTTCATCGTCCAGCGATATGCATGCTTTACTGCACCCCCACCAGACTCTCAAGGTGCCCTTCGCACTCAACCAACTCAGGCCATCCTAGCACTTACACCTTCATTCCGGTCTCAACCTAAATGGGGGTGCAAGCGACTTACGAAGAACCATGGCCATTTACCGCTTGGGGCTTAAGAGGATCTAAGTCCGTCCTTTATGACAGACATACTGCGCGCTCGGATGTACCGTATTGTTCTAGTCCACTGCTATATGGCAGGCGTCTGCAGTGAGAGATCGCCCCCAAAATATCGGTCAGCGAAGCGCTCAAGGGGTATCAAATCTAGGTTGATGGCAGACCAGATGACCAAGCGCCGTCCTCAGCCCGCCACAGCTACGGCGAAGGGAATGTAAGTGTCAGTGATCGTCGCTGCCAGTTAGGGATTTGAACATAAGACACGGATCGCGGACGCGCATTCGAAGCAAGCAAGCGAACGTCAAAAACTTTTGCAAATCCCTCCACGTTTTCTGGTCCCGCAGCTCAACATTTTATGAATTCGGTTTCCGGAGATCCTAGACTGAGTTTAAGGTTGTTGATCTGACAACCTCTTTCCCAACCTCTCCCTCGTACCTTGATGAGTTCCAGATCTGCCAAAAGGTTGATTGAGGATTCTGAAACAGAATGGGCCTTCCCCCCCCCTCCGGCTACAAACTTGCAACAAAAAACCCGAGGCTTCCCATGGCTGATTTCCCTACTACCTTGTTACTTTTTTTCTTCTCACGGGCAACTTCGTACAGTTTCAGGGTGGGGCTATCCGTCCGTGGGTGAGGGCACTCACAAAGCCGCTGACGCCGATAGCGGCCCCCATGGTACGAGATCTTTTTCACCAACTTTACGAGAGTTGCCATATATTACGAGGTGAGACGGTTCATTGAGGGAGTTGAGCTGTACGGCATTCAAGAGTGACGTCGCTCTTCGGTTTCCGTATTGACATGACATCAATCGCCAATACAGTAGCCCTTGGGAAGTCTGACGAACGTGGTCTATTATTGTGCCTAACACAGGGCATTTCACAATATACTCTAATTCAGTTGGGAAAAAAATCCCAAAATCTGATTGGCCAGAATTCTTGGATTACATCGTAAAGATGCCCACAGTGATATATATTCCCCTTTCATGCCAGCGTGGAGTAACCGCAAAAAAAAGAAGTTAGACCCAAGCGAATGTAGGGCTGCAAAACCGGGAAATCCCGTCTATGTGTCCACATATCTATGTGTGTCTATGTCTACATCTTCTTGACGACTAAGCGCAAGACTGTACCGCTCTTGCCGCGGTGACAAACAGGTTCTTAGTATGCATGTACCATCGTTAGAATATCTCATCTTTGGAAGGGAACTGCTTCCCGTACGTACCTGTAACTCGACAGGATTGGCACCGACAAGCTCGCCTAGTTTCTGGCCGCGGTGATATACGTAAAATCCAGGTACCTACACGTACACAAGTTCACCGTCAGGGGATGTACAACTGTCTGCGCGTGGTGCGCGTGCATATTCGGAACAGGAAGCGCACCGTTTGCCCGTTGACGTGCTGAACAACGTCATTCGTGTGATCGATGTCCACCCTGTAAAAGTCGACGCCTGCGAACGAGCCAGAGTCCGCAGCGCCGTTGAAGATCGGCGTCATGCCACGGCAAGGGCCGCACCAGTACGCCCAGAAATAGATGACAGCGGCGCGGTCTGCGTTGATCTGGCGGATGGAGACAAGACAAAGGAGGGAAAAAATGTATGAGCTAGCTGCGCTGCCTGCCTTGGGGGGACACCACGGCAGTGAGAATTGTGAGCTTACGATGTTGTTGAACTGTGCAAGTGAGGTGAGTGGGACCACAGGCATAATCGCACGTCGCTTGATCGAGCACGTTCTCTTCTCAGACAAGGGGGATAAAAGATGGGGAAGCTAAGGGCAGTGATTTGCGAGGTAGACAGGGTCTTTTATGGGCGCATTACGAGCTTATCGTTTCACAACACACGATTTGTGCATTGCTGCTGCCAAAAGCGTGATCAAATCCAGACCATAGAGATTTTCGCGCATGGTGTTATGAAGCTGAGACAGGGTCGCACAAGTTTGACATCTGACGTGGATGGGCAGATGGACACTAGCGTTTGGGTGGCCCTACATC
The DNA here is from genome assembly GCA_003313875.1 of Russula aff. compacta. Lineage (NCBI taxonomy): Eukaryota > Fungi > Basidiomycota > Agaricomycetes > Russulales > Russulaceae > Russula > Russula aff. compacta. The sequence goes on from QLOT01000940.1 coordinate 6,433, forward strand.
TCTGCCTCCGGAGCCACAAGGAACTGCGGTCATTGGGCGGAAAGGGGGAGGAGTTGAACGAGTATACGGCGAAAGTTGAGCCCTGAGTAGTCGACTATGTCCAAACTAGGATTAAGGCGACAGCAGAGAAGGTGATAGCGCTACCGAGAGTGAGCATCAGGAACGCGCCTTGAACTTGTTTTGGAAGAACCGGGAGCCGCAGGCGCTCAGCTAGTGACGACACAGGTCGGAACAGGAAGAAGGACTCCGGGGGATGAAGTTGCATGGGGATGGAAATGGTCATAGAACGTACCTTGATAGATCAACTGGCGACTGACACGATGCCTGAATGATTAATTACGTCGGGCGGCAGCTGAGGGTGGGTCCCTCTGCGCTTATTGAGCATTGAGTTTATGATTGCAACGATAATACTGGATGCTTCAAGTTGGATATCTCAGCAGAAACCCAGAGTTGTGGAAGCTGAGGCTGTGAATGTACCTCCCTGAGCTGTAATTTGAACTCACCCGTTGTCCTACAGAGCATATAACGAACAGCGCACGGGTTTCGTGGCGTTAACGTGATAGAATGATGGGGTACGGCAGCGACTGTACACCTGCCCTTTCCCCTCATGCCCAAGAAAGAATCCAGATACCACGACTCTACGGTTATGGAATCATTAAAGCATAAAAGGTATGATGGGACTTACGGCTTGTGCTGGAAAAGTAGATAGAGTGTGGTCATCAGATCTGGCTGGCTTGGCCGTAAGGAGCGACCGTCCATGACGTCAACTCCAAACGTGTCGTGGGTTGTGCCTTTACGTAAATGTGCCCCTCAGTGGCAACTGTCTACGTCTCCGGCTTGCAGAAGATGATCACCGCCGACGGCCATGAATATCAGGTGTGGAAGTTGTGCAACCCACAACCAGCCAGGGAAGTAAAATGTGAGGAGTATCGCAATTCCCGAGAACAATGACGATGGGAACGCTGCATCCAGCTCGACTCGAGTGAGGAGAGCAGCATTTATTTTCTTTTGCAAGTCCCAACCCCAGCCAGAGGTACGTCGTAATCTGCCGTCAGCATCCGTCTGTAGCTACTATTCTACTAATCTCCACTTTCCCCTTTCTTATATCATAAACCCCATTCTCTTACAGTAACATTCTTGTGTGGTGACCATGTCGTATTTACATTTCTTATCAAGCCGGACGTTCCTCGCGAAACGAGAGGGCGACTATTTTCAGTACTACGAAGACGCCAAGGTACACAAATTAATGAAACTCTTTCCATAGGTGTTCCACCTCTTCAACCCCCATATGCTGGATTTCTTTGATTCCTGGATACCGTTAATGAGACAAAACCTTTCGCAAGAGATCCGCGTCGTGGTTCATAGTAGTTAGTCAACTCCTACGAACCGTCACTCACATCTCTTATCGGTTTCTTTGTGTCCCTACAGAAACGGAATGCTTCACAGCAGAGTATGAGGTATTCAACGTTGGTATAACCGAGGTGACCGCCTTTGGTGGCTGTCAGCTTATGTTGTCCGTCTTTCTGTATCCGTTAGGTTATCTAGGATGGCGTACACCAGTTCTTGGTATCATCATCAGAGGTAAGGCAAGGTTTCCTTGACTATGGATCCCAGCCCTAGCACTCATTACCGTATGGGGCCTAAGTTATTTTTTAGTAAGCAACTCACACGATCCGCATCAATATGTGAATCGCGTCGACCGAATGATCGATGCATGGAGGTCCATGTATGAAAATCCGATCGCACCATGACCAAAACAACCTCCCAAGAGCCGGCAATACCGTCAATGATTAGGTAGGAGGTGGTTCGCATGGACCAAAGTCATTTTGTCGATACGCCTTGGATGTTCACTATCTGTGAATACGCGACGCGATCAGTAGGGCAATTGAACCGCGGCCCCACTTCGAGCACGTAATGAGACACTGCTCTAGGTAACCAGAGAGGTAACAAGCAGGGATGGATTGAGGATGGTAAATGTTTCCTGTAAACGAGGCATGCACGAAGCACGCGTGCTGCGCGTGCTGTGAGGTTGTCCTCGTCAATGCTCTGAGTTGGCAGGTATGCAAGGTGCATGTGTGCTTGAACTGACGGTTTGATGTGCACAGACTTGGGGATGACTCCGATGGTAATGTAGACGCGGTAAGTAAGCTGTCTTGTCCCCGCTAAACATAGACAGCTTGGTCTTGTCTGATGAAGAATGATGGGGATGACCGTGGTCCCTACAGGAAGCTTAGCCTAAGATTGGGAGCAAATAACGTTAGATGGAATACGCAAGATACACACCTGAGTCCGCCACCACCAATTACCTGTATCTCGTACCACCTCCATCGACGTGGCTGCCCTCAACGCCAAAATTGATGCCCTCCCGAAGCGCGCACCCTGCTATATGACTCTGACGAAGAGTTCGAGACTTTGAGTTCTGGCACCATGACCCTTTGGATTGCATCAAGGCACTGTTCGGGTCCCCAGCTTTCGCAAACGATCTCGTCTTTGCACCCGTCCAGGAGTTCTGCCTTATCCACAGCCTGACGCAGTAAGGCCCGGGGGTGAGGTGTGCGATGGAATTAGATATACCCACACGATCGATGGCCAAGTCAAAGCTGAGTGGCTTGGTCATTCCAACTTCGTAATCCTACCTTTGACGTGAACGGTGCGTAAGGGTTAGCCTCAACATCCAAGTCCATGTCGGCATACGCTGGCGTTCGACCGAAGACGAGGAAAGTCGTATTGGTGAAGGCACGAAACGAAAGGAGGAATGTACAGTTCTCGCACTCTGAAAGACCCCACAGGGATAAATCCCACAGCAGCATCGTAACATTACTTCTCATGTTGCCGCCTCCATCGTCGCCCCCGCCTCCATCTTCACCGCGTCAACCCCGAATACCCGCGAAACCATCGTGTCACCCCCCCATGGGAAGGCTGACACATCCAAGAATTGCACATACACCTCACCCTCATGATTCCCAAACTCGGCATCAAAGTTCCACGCTACATGATAGGTAGAACCCACATACGGAATGACAAGCACGTACTTGATCTCAACCAGATGGTGCTTCCATACGTCGGAAGCGCGCTTCCGGAGGCTGCTCACCAAGTCAAAACCACTGCGCTCGCCATCGTGCGTCCGCGCGATTGTCATTTGAAGTATCCATAGCACAACCGTTCTATCCTTGACAGAAAGGAAGAATGCGTCAAAGGGGGGATTGTCGTGGCGGAGGGGACAGTAATAGGATGAGTCGTCCATCCTGAGATCCTCAATTTTGTCGCACGTGACGAGCTTCCGCCTCGTCCCTGTCCAAGGAGGAACCAACGGAGCATCATCAGCCCCCGCAGACGAGGCACCTTGAGGAAAAACCCGGAATGTAATCTGCTTGCCCGAGATGTTGACCACTATCCGTGCCTCCTTCCCTCGATAGGCGAACCGAATCGGCATGACCTCGCTGTTGCTCTCGACCTTGGTCATCTGCTTGAAATCACGCAACAGGGCAGTGTCATCAGGAGAGTTTCCGGAAATGTAGTTGATGACCAAGCCTTCGAACAAAAAACCGGCAAGACTAGCACTGCAGGAGCCGATGCCCTTGCAGAGGGAATACCACTTTTTTATTTCTTCATCGTGGAAACGATTCACCCTGTCGAACACCTTGTAGTATAGCCAACGAGACTTGAACTTGAAGGTGTAACGGTCGTTGAGTGCGGTTGTCGCAAAGGGGTTAACCCGCGTGACAAGTATGACTCTATGATATGGCTGGTAAGAGAAGATGTCCTCATGCTGCAGTGTGCGGATGATCTGGGGCGGATCCATAGCGTTGATGTGCATTGTTAATTCATACAGTTTCTCCTCCGGCGTCCAAATGTAATGCACGATATCCCGGGGACAGGGACCAACTTTCGAGGAGGCGTCGCGAACATAGTCTTCATCGTGAGTGGTGGCAACGTCCGCTGTGAGCCCCACCATAACTTTCCCAAACCTGCCATAACCGTCAGGGGTCAGTTGGCACGCAAACCTAGCAGCAAGAAACTCACAATGCAACAAGTTCTACAGTGCTCCACGGTTGCATCCACCAAGTTGCCACCTTTAGCTTTCTGAGTTCGTGGTACCGCGCTGGATCAGAATCAAGGGCGGCGACGAAGTGCGTCCTTGGGGATGAGCTTGTCATGACTTTATAAGGGAGGGACCCCATATCAACTGGGGAGTCGACCAACGAGAAAATTCGGGAGCCGGTCTCCGGAAGGCCATTCTTGGGATCGTACACCCAAACACCAGCGGCGTCGAACAGATACATCTCATGATCACGATTTGTGTAAAGGACCACCTCCTCACGCGCCAAGCAGTCAAGCAACAAAAACAGGAGAAAGAGGGATTTCCCTATGACGAAAATGAGACGGTCATAAGTCAGGAATTAAGTTAGCGTGGGGGTTAACGTACCTATGCCCGGCTGACCGAGGATCAGGCAGCCTAAGTGGCTCCTATGCAGCCGCACATTCCGACACCGTTCTGCAAAAAGCAGGTACTCTTTGCGCACAAAGAGGTCGGAATATTCAAAAAGCCAGAATGATTGTCTGACCTCTACGTGTTCGAGATGCAAGAAACTGGGTGAGTCGCAGTCGCGGGAGGCGCGCACATGCCCCTTGGGATCGCCCCACCAGGTCTGATGAAATTGGTTCCAGGATTCCCTTGCCCACGTGTTGTCTGAGACGCGTTTACGCTTTCTGCTCAGGATACAGAGTTTGGGTTCCACGACAATGTCGAGCAGAGCAGTTGAATTTTCACTTCGATGATTGAAGGCGTCAGATACTTTTGTGGTTATGTCCAACTCTTCCATAAATTTCTTTAAGTCCTGTAATTCGTTTTTAATGCGTTTGGCGAGATCATGAGCTGGCCGGACTCCGATATTGTTTTTTGGCTACAATGGTGTCACCAGTAATGCCAGAAATGCCAGAACGAATCGCGAGAAATAACACACCTTCCAGAGAATAAGGTCAGGGGCATCATAATCTTTAAGCAAGTTGCCTAGATCTTCTTTGATGACCTCTTTCAGGTCGTAGATTTGGCTATCGCCTAGTGCCATGACCTTGAATGGATTTTTGTCTCCTTCAATGAGGCACCAAAGAGGATATTTAACATCAGACATTTTGGCGGTGTACATTATGCGTGGGACTGTTGTGGAGTAAAAAGGTGCATTAGGAAAAACGGCAAATATTCTTATCTGGTACTTAGCTAGCTTAACTAAGTACTGTACCGCTGAGTTGGAGGTCGCTAAACACAACTGTACTTAAGTAAAACACACTAATCTTAATAAGCAAGCATGCTAAGCATTCAAAGCGCAGACGAAAGATCTGTATTTGACAGTCCGAGCATGTGTATAATCTGGTGACATGGCTCGTGAGGAATGTGGGAATAAGGAGGAGGCGAAGACATAACAAAACGGGACCAGCATGGGATCTTTCTACATAGTATCTACAGCAACAGGTGAAGGCGGTGGCATCCCAGATCCTAAATGGTCATGTTAGTGGGATTGTGAAAAGGTAAAACAACTTACAATTGTCATCATTGTCAGAGATATCAACAAGGCGTGCCCACCCGTCGTCATCGTTGATCTCAATGGCTTCGGTGGCCCCAGTCATCTTGCCATGAGCACGATTTGACTTTGGTATAACCGAGGTGACCACCTTTAGTGGCTGTCAAATGCTGGGCAAAGCCGCTGCTCATTTAGGAGCTTATAGCTTATGTTGTCCGTCTTTGTGCATCCGTTGGGGAGGATATTTATATTTATCTAGGATGGCCTTCGCGCTAGACTCTTATGACAAGACGCTGAGAACATTGTGAAAGCGCCTCGGCCACCAACTCCTGCTCGCAGACATTTTCCAAACGTCCAGAGCTTACTTGCCTCAAGCGGAATCGAGCAGTTCGAGTTCGAGTTGGTGGAAAAGTTCTCCCAGCAGTATAGCGAGGACCCCTTTTGCACTGACATCATGATAGGATTCGCGCCGAAACTGCTTGCCTTTAAAGAGCTCCCCGGCGGCTGGATCAGTATCGCAATGGAGATATCGAGTCTGCCTGCTTCATCGCCTATTCCTCAGTCAACGAGAGTTATAGATAACGGATATGAAGAGCATGGTCTAGACGATGCACGACAACGGCTACGTCCTTGGCGATCTCCGACATTGGAACATCACCAAGTTGCTTTTGACTATGGAGCCAAGGAATGGGAGGGGATATATTCCAGACAAACCTCTTCTGCCTATTTTGCGCAAGGAGGGTGAAGACAGCGCAATCGCCGAGAAACGGGGTCCGCGTTGTGGAGAACACGATAGAGCTAATCAAGGACAAAATACGGAGTTCCCGAGCGAAGAACGGATGGCCTTACGCTCACTTAAATGAATGAAGTCAGCTGGCCGCGAGCCAGGCGTTTAAATGAGCTTAGCGTAGGAGGATGTTTGGGGCCATGTGTGTAGCTGCGGGTGTTGGCCCGTCTCGACCTCCGCGCGTAATACCGTGTCTCGTAAGGACGATAGACGCGCAGCGTCCAACGTTGCCCTTTTCAATTTCTTAATTTTATTTAAGGTTATCTCTATCCCATTTTGCACGTCTTCGAAACATTCACCGAATCTAGTGCACGTAAGCATGAGAAAGAAGACTTTCATCTCAGTAAGCAGGAGGAGAGACAGGAGCGAGCGGCATACAAGCTTTAGTGAATGCTTCAGGGCAGTGCAGTACAGAGAACATGGATGGCTCGTGTATTGACAAGAGTCTTCGTCCGGGTCGCTCAACTAAGAGAATAGGATCAAGTTGACTTCAGGATCTTGCAAAACTGGGATTGCCTCTGGATATGGTCTGACTGACAATGATGTGGCATAGATCCAATTGTCCATCGAGCTAAAGATCATTCCAGCTTTCTACAATAAAGAAGGTAAATTAAGCCCAGAATTGTCTGGGAACATCTCCCTGATGGAGAATCGCATATGGGAAGTTCAGGAAGTTCACACGTACAGTCACGCAACAGCTGTGAGAACACCGCCGAGATACGATGTTCCGAGTTGCCTAAAGGGAATGACTGACGCTGAGGAACGGGTTGGTGATGTCAGTATCGTATCAAGAGAATACGTCGGTGTTAAAATGTATGGTCAGTGAGGTACGGTGATGTCGGCGCCTCGGAACGGAAATTTGCACCGGAAAATTAAGGCCGAAGCCGAAGACGCCGAGCAGTCAGTTCGCGATTGCCAGTTGTCACGGCTCCGGCTCAACCTACGCGCGAACTGACATCACCCGCACGGTCACTAGCATCACGCACCTCTTCCTATCGTTCAGAACTATGGATGTTTCTGCAGACGTTGTTCGAGCTGTTGGACCGGTCCCTTCAACGAGCCTAGCTATGGCCAGCGCAGTTCATGCCACACCTACACTCGATCAGCTAGTTGAAGATACTGCCACCACGTCGAAAAAGAAGAAAAAGAAAAAGTCTAAGAAGTCGGCCAAGTCCACAAACGAACCAAATATTAAACCTCTCGCAGAAGATGAAGAGGCTGGTCCACTGGTGTTGCGTATCAGTCGTAACAAACATTGGCGTTATATCAGTTCATACCATGTAGGTTTTCCCCACTTGACCTCCCTGTCCTCCTGCATCATAAGAGAATAGGGTCCGTGGCTTCAGCTCCCGATAGAGCTCCTTGAATCTCTCCTCGTCCTTAATCTCGACCCTGCGACATTCCAGCCCGAACCACGCCCATCACCGGTGCCACATGCTCCCCAACAACAGCGCCCCTTTCCTCTCATGCGTGATCGTGGATACGCGAGTCTTGGAGACTCTTCTCCGCCTGACTCCCCGCGACTCACCCTCGCCTCACTATCCTATCCGCCACTGCCCGCTCCTCCACCTGGCAAACCGATACCGCCACCGATTGACCCGGGCGTCTTCCGCTCCGTCACCACCATCCGCCGCCTCATAGACGAGGCCTCTGAACTTGCTGTGCGGGCCTCATCTGGAATGTCCGCAGCAGCGCTGGGGTCGATACGGGGTGGCAACGGTCCAAATAGCCCTTGGGCTCTTGCGCAGTCTCTCGGCATGAACCCTCTTGGGGATCCGGGCGGGGGAAGGAACGTTGCAATGTCTGCGATGCGAATCCACAGATTGCGTGCGCTTGCGGTGCAGAAGCTTGCTGCCGCTTATAGGGCGGACGAGATTGCCTCAAGTGTGATGGTAATGCAAGGTGGCAGTGTGTTTGAAGATATCGCAGAACGTGTTCTCAAAGTCGGTGCGTTATCTTATACCCTTGAGACTATCCCTGCGATCCTCAGAGACTTGATAAGATCCGAATGATGCGGACGCCAAATATGTGCACTTTTTCCACGAAAAGATACCATCTCGGTTCGTCGTCCTGTCTCCGTCTTTGTGGGGTTCTATTTACTTGGAGAGGGCAGGCAGCTCGCTGAATCTACTACGACTTGCGTTCTTGATGAACTCATCAAGGCTTTTCCTCAACGCCTCGAGCTTTTTCGTACTCGAGGCATCGTCCGCACTTTCCGGGATGAATATTCCCTTGCTGTTAAGGACTTCACCTATGCGCTTAAGGAGGCCCGGGCTTTACGCAAAGCCCGTTCTTTCCATCGCAATGCCAATAATGCTTTACAAAGCAATAAATCGAAAGGCGATAGGAGGAAAAAAGATGGTAAGAAGAAGTCGAACGGGCAAGCGCCTCCGAACGGAACTAGTGACGCGGATGGAGGCGGCGATACCTCCGAAGCCGAAACGCCTCCAGCCCACCCATCTCTTCTTCCTGATGCTCCAGAGCCCATCGAGCCACAGCTGCTCTTCCTACGC
>QLOT01000943.1:0-11771 GCA_003313875.1 Russula aff. compacta
GTTTCGTCTCTCCCAGGGTGTCCTGCTGCAGGTGTGTCATGTGCCTTGCTGACAATTGCTCTTTTAACCTCTTTGACGTTTGGCACAATAGTTTGTCCTTGGGTGGTGGTGGCAGTGCATATTTGGTGTGGGGGTATTAGGATGATATCTTTATTGTCTTCTGCTCCTTGGTCCACTCCTGGGGGTCGGGACAGCGCATCAGCGGTAGTGTTAGTCTTCCCAGGTATGTATTCCAGTTCATAGTCATATTCTTGTAGGTCTGCATGCCATCTAGCGGTTCGTCGGTTTAGGTTCCTTGGGGACTTCCAATATTGCAGGTTGGCATGGTCAGTGCGGATGATAAAGGGCATCTTAGTCCATCCTAGGTAGTGTCGCCAGTGAGCTAGGGCCTTCATTATTGCCAGTAATTCCCATTCATAGATGTCATAGTTTCGTTCAGTGGGTGTGAAGGTGGCTGAGTAGTAGGCGATGGGGTGAAGGATTGGTTTGTGTCGTTTGGCTAGTGTAGGGGTGGTGTGTTCTCCCTCCTGCGAGAGTACGGTGCCCACACCGTAAGCAGAGCCATCAACCTGGAGCACAAAGCGTTTGTTAAAGTTGGGTTGATTGAGGACCGGGCTGCTACACATGCGAGTCTTAAGGTCCTCAAAAGCGCGTTGGTGGGCAGGTGTCTAGTGCCAAACAGTAGCCTTCTTAGTTAAGTCCAGGAGGGGGTGAGCAATACCAGAGTAGTTGGGGACGAAGTAACGATAATAACCAGTGAAGCCCAGGAATTTACGCACATCAGTAGGGTTTCTTGGGGGGGTCCAATCGGCGACGCCTTGGAGCTTTTTTGGGTGCATCTTTAGTTGGTTGTTGCCCACGATAACTCCGAGGTATTCAATCTCCTTTTGCTCGAACTCGCATTTCTCCGGCTTGAGGTAGAGGTCGTTCTGTTCCAGTTTGTCGAGTATACTGTGCACATAATTCCGGTGTCATTGTACATGTTGGGCCTCCGTTTCATGGGGGTATCGGTGTCACCGGTGAGGGCAGTGACACCAGGCTTGCGTCTTTTAGCGGAAGCGCAAGCGATCTTACTGAGGTCAACTTAGCTGAACCGCTCCTCTTGGAGACTCCGTCTCCGGTTCCTGATTCGTAGATAGAGATTCGTTGATTGTACTAGAGCTTTCTCTAGTACCTGGCGTTCCTGGTATACGAGGGAGGCTGAGGAATAGGCACAGGACGCCTAAGATTGTCCAACAAGCTACGGTGAGGCTCAGAAGCGATAGAAACAAGGTCACTACTCCTATTGACAGGAGACTCGACTTGGAGTCTCGTCTCCTTGCTGCTTCGGTACAAGTACACTACTGGACGGGCTGAAACCGTCTTAGCTATCATAATACTGCTGACTGGGGCCACAGGGGCTTTACTAAGGCGCTCCACCATCTTACAAACCGGCTGACAGAAACCTAGGACACCCACACAGAAGTCCGAACAGTATCGTACCAACCCCAGGCCTAGACTGCTCTACCAGTCCTGGGGGTCAAGCTCACCTCCTCAGATGTCAACAGCGGTTCTCTTCCCCTTGCGGGAGCCGCCCTGTGACATCACCCTCTCTCTAGAATTGAGTCGCACCGCGACGTTTGCTGTTGGCAATGGAGGAGAAGTTACGCCTCTTCCCTTTGATAAGCTCCCACTCCGTTTCTCGGAGATGTTGAAAGATGGAGTAGTGCTCGTAGGTGTGAGAGGAGAGGAGGCGACGGCGGCATTGCTGCTCTTGAAGTTCCGCCCCATCATACTCTGCCTGAAGCGATCGCAGTTGGGTTTGGAGAGTGGTGAGCTTCTCGGAGAGGGCGATGTAGCGTCTAAACTCAGCTGTGATTCCCCACTCTCCGATGTTGAGGGATCGCGCTTCCATTGCTGGGAAGCTGCGGGCATTACTGAGCTCCTCGAAGAACCAGTGGGGATAATCCCCATCCTCCTTGACTTCTTGTTGATCCGGCGCGAAGAGCTCGTGCTTGTAGACAGCATCATCCTTGCCGGATGTCCCCAGGCAGTAGGTCCCCTCGAATTTGATGTAGGGGGCGAGGGTATGGACGGTGTAGTCACCATCTGTGATCGGGATGAAGAAGTCATGCACCTTGCCCTGGTTCTCCATGAACCCCTCCGGTACTCCTCCATCCTCCTCATCCTCCCTGAGTCGGTCGTCCCTCCAATGTTGATAGGTCTTTTCCAGACGAGCCGCGTTCGCCTCGCGCTCTTCAAGACTTGTTCCTCGCTTTTGTAGGTTGGCGAGCTGGGTTTTGATCTCGTTGTTGATGTCCTCATGTTTCTGAGCAACTCCTGCCAAGCCTCTCGTGATGTAGAGGAGCGTTGGCCGGTCTGGCTCCTGTGAGGCAAGGACGGCAGCGGTGGTCCTTGGGGAGAGCTGATAGTTTAACTCACTGATCGCCTCAGAAGAGGCCACGATGTCCATGGGAACGACGAGATGGTCCCTCCTATGGACCACTGGTGTTTCGACCTTAGGGGGTATGGGGAGAGGGACGCTGTTGTCATCGGCGCAGGAGGTGCAGAGGGAGATATGGGATGGTGCAGGGGAGGACATATCGTGTGAAGACGAAGAGCTGTGGAACGGGCCCATCCTTTCTTCCTTTTGACGGGTTCACTCTGCACCAAAGGATGCCGTTGATGATACTTCTTGATGATTAAGGGGGCGTGCACTTGGTCAGCAGGTTCCCAGGTGTCGTCAGCAGCTGAGTAACCTTTCCAGCATATGAGGTATTGCAGCTGACGTTTCTTCCCATGGTGCCTGTGATTAATCACTTGCTCCACCTCGTATTCCTCCTCATTATCAATCATCTCCGGTGGGGGGCGTTTAAAGTTGACCCCGTGCTCCATAGTTTCTCTGAAAGCGGTGAGAAGGGAGGCGTGGAAGACATCATGAATGGTCCAGGCCCTCGGCAGTTCCAGTTGGTACGCCACTGGGGAGACTTCTCTTAGTATTTTGAAGGGGCCGTGACGTTTGGGGGCTAGCTTAGCGGTGGAGTATGGGAGCGCTAGGTGTTTTGCCTCGAGCCAGACTTGGTCTCCCACTTTGAACTGTGCCTTTGGGGCGTTTCGGGCCACTTGGTTGAGCGACTTGAGGGCCGCTTCCCTGTGCTCCTTGATACGTTGATGTCGACGTTCCACCGCATCATTGTTAGTGGTGGGAAGTAGTCCTGTCGCCGCGCTCGGGTTAATTCCCAGTAATATCTGGTGAGGGCTTAGCTTGGTGGTGGCATTGGGCCATTGATTGTGAGCGAAGCTGGCAAGAGGGAGCCATTCTGCCCAATCATCTTGTCTCGCTGATGTATACATCCGCAGATATTGTTCTGCCCATTGGTTGGCTCGCTCAGTGATTCCGTCGGTTTGGGGGTGAAATGCGGTGCTGATATTTTGTTCTATCCCCAGTTTTATGGCTAGGGCTTGGATAAAGTTGGACGTAAAGCGTGGGTCTCTGTCTGAGATGATTTTAGCAGGCGTTCCGAACCAGGGGAATAGATGCTGGAGGTATAACTGGGCTACTCCGTCTCCGGTGATCGTTGTCTTGCAGGGGAGGAAAATGGCGGCTCTCGAGCATCCTTGGTCGATTATAGTGAGGATGGCATCATTTCCTTGAGACGCCGGGAGTTGTGTAATCAAGTCTAGAGCGATGGTGTGGAACGGTTGCTTCGAAGGGTCTCCTGGGATGCGAAATGGCGGTGTTTTCTTGCGGGTGGTGCGGATCTTCCCTTGCTGGCATTGGGCGCATCCTGCCACATACCGTTCCACCCATGCGTTGATTCCTGGCCACCAATACTGTCGGGTGACGAGTGCAATAGTGTTGTCCCATCCGGGGTGCCCTGCAGTTGGTGAGTCATGGAAGTGGGATAGGATTTCACGTCTCAGCTTTAAGTTTGGGGGCACTACGGTTCTCCATCCCTGTGCATACCCTTCAGGGAGTTTGCGGACTTCGTGGTCGTCGCACCACTTCTCCATCTCTCTTTTCTGTCTTTTTTGTTCTTCCCAGACCTTTTCCTTAAGTGTGGTTGTCGCTGTTACGGTGTTAGCGATGAACATGGACGAAGGAAGGAGTACGAGGTCAGCATTGTCCATCAACCCTCGATCCATCCCTGGTGGCCTCGAGAGCATGCCTGGGGCTGTATGAATCTTTCCGGGGACATGTTTTAAGATGATGTTGTAGTCTTGAAGCTCTGCGAACCACCTTGCCACTCTTCTGTTGACCTTCCTTGGAGCTTTCCAGTGAATCAAGTTAGTGTGATCGGTTAGAATGGTAACAGGGATTTCCGTAGCTGCTACATGAGGTCTGAAGCGTTTGAGGGCTTTCAGGACTCCGAGGAACTCTCGTTCATAGATGTCGTAATTGCGTTCTGTTGGGGTGAAGGTGCTGGAGTAGTATGCGATTGGGCAGAGCGTTGGCTTGCGAGTACGTGGATTGAGTTCTCCCTCCTGTGAGAGTACGGCTCCCATGCCATACGCGGACGCATCTGTTGCTAGGAAGAAGGCCTTCGTGTAATCTGGTTGACGCAATATGGGTTTGTTGCACATGAGGGTCTTTAGATTTTCGAAGGCTTGGTGGCACTCCGCGTCCCATACGAATGGGGTGTTCTTGCACGTCAATTGGATGAGGGGTCAGGCGATATTCGAATAATTTGGGATGAAGTAGCAGTAGAAGCCTGTAAATCCTAGGAAGGCACAGACATCAGTGGTATTCTGTGGTGGTGACCAGTCCGCTACTCCTTGGACCTTTGCTGGGTCCATCTGTACGGTGCCCTCTTCCAATACCACTCCCAAGAACTCGACTCTCCGCTGTTCGAAGGCGCACTTTTCCGGTTTGAGGTATAGGTCGTGTTGTTTCAATTTCTCAAGTACCTTGTGGACGCATTCTTCATGGAACCTGGGGTCATCTTGGGTGGCGACAAGGATGTCATCCATGTAGATGATGAGCCATCCTTGTGCAAGCTCTTCCATGAAGATCGCATTCATCATCGTTTGGAAGGTCGCTGAGGAGTTAGTTAGCCCGAAAAACATGACTGTGGGTTCAAACAGCCCTTGGTTTGTGATGAACGCTGCCTTCCATTCGTCCCCTTGTTTGATGTGGACGTTGTTGTAGCCCCATCGTACGTCGAATTTGGAGAATAGTCGTGCTCCCTTCACTTTTGCGATCAGCTCTGGTATAAGGGGAAGAGGGTAACGATTGCGGATCGTCCATTCGTTCAGGCGTCGATAGTCTTGCACCGGTCGGAGCTTTCCATCTTTCTTCTTGATGAAGAAGAAGGGTGCGGCATATGGGCTCTTCGAGGGGCGTATGTATCCCTTCGCGAGTTGTTCTCGTATGAATTCCAACAAGGCCTTTTGCTCGTCTTGCGTGAGCTGATACACTTTTCCTGGGATGGATGAGGGCGCTCTGGGTTTCAGCTCGATTGCATGATCCCATATGCGCGTTTCTGGGAATCGTTGAGCAGCTTTTTCATTAAAGACTCGTTCGTGTCGTTGATACTTAGCTGGGATGGTCCCTGCTCCTTTCTGTGACCTGGCCTGCTCCGCTAGTTTTGACGCTAGAGTTTGTTTCTTTTCCGACGTGCCGAGGAAGGAGATTCGTGTCATGCAGAGTGGTCCATAAAGGGCTGGCCTCTGGTGGGGCGTTGGGATTTGTCTTCCAGCGATGAACTGGCACCTCCCAATCTTGGTTTGGGTGGCTGCTCTCGTGTGTAGGATAAGGGGAAGTTGTGATCCTTCGATCCAGCCCCTTGACCAGTTGATCCTTGGTTGTGTGGCAGCGAACCATGGGTACCCTAGAATGAGCTTTTGGTCCCCTAAGTCCATGAGGAAGAATCGCAACCATGTCCTTTGGCTGCCTGTCTGCATTTCCAGATCCGTATAGTGTTCTATGTCTCCATTCTTATTTCTTGTCCCGTCTACATTATAGACAGGTCGTGGCCTGTCAAGCCTTTTAATAGGGAAGTGCATCCTTTTCGCATATTCCATGCTTAGGAAGTTTTCGGTCGCTCCTGAGTCTAGGAGCGCAGTCGTTTCGGCCCTCTTTTGCGCCAGATGGATGAAGACACGTAGCTGCATAGATTTTCATATCGAGAAGTACATCCTATCTGACCCTATCCTCCTGATCCAGGCCACACGGATCAGGCCTCTGTAAAATTTCCTTCTTCCGTCGCCCCCATATGGTTCATCATTTCTTCTTGTTCTTCTTTGGATAGCGCGTCGAGCTGCTGGCATAAGGAGTCTAGGTTGGGGACGCTAGGTGCGCCCTCTTCCTCTGTTGGGGCCCCTTCTGTGAATTGAGCGACGTGGGCATTGTTTCGTCGATCCTGTTTAGAAGGGCAGGAGCGAGCAAAGTGTCCTAGCTGCCCGCATGTGAAGCACACACCAGCGGCTCCTCTTTGGGTCCTACTCCCTTCTGTGCGGACAGAGTTTCCTCTGGTTTGTCCGCCCCTTCCTCCTCGCCAGCCTCCTCTGGGGATCCGGGTTTGATCCACATCCATGGGCACCGGATAGTTTGCCCAGGCCTTAGGCGCCGTGCTGGAGTTGTACGGGGTTTGTCCAAACCCTTGTCTAGGTGGGGTGTTTTGAGGGCGTTGTCCTTGGTTCCTCCAGTTGTTCTGAGGAAAGGTTGATCTTTGGGGACTTGCGTTGAAGTTGTTGTTTGTGTTTCGCCCGTAGAGGGCTCTGACCATCTGTTGGGATGCTGTGACATTGATGGCCTTGGCCTTCATCTGATCGTAGGTAACGATGGCGGTGTCTTTGAGGATCTTTATTCCTATGCTCGATGGGAGGCCTTGCAGGAACATCTGCGACGTGTTATGGTCCGCTGGATCGTACCCTGCTTCATGTGCTATCCCTTCGAAGTTGGATATGTACTCATCTATTTCCGGCCATCTCATCTTCAGATCTTGTAGTTTGATACGTGCTTTCTGCGCTTGCTGCGAGTCCAGAAAGCGATCTCGGAAATTTTGGACGAAAGTGTCCCACACTGCGGCCATATTGTCTGCTGGGTTATTCAGAGTTACCAGCCAATCGAGTTGCTGTGAGGTCCACCGATTGACCTCCGGTCCCTTGATACAAGTGAGGGCTAAAGCCACTCGTTTGATGAATGATGCTAGTGACGGCACGTCGTGATTAACGAGGAAATAGGTCATTATTTCGCGGAGGAAGCTCTCAGCTTTGGTGCGATCTCCTTCGAAGATCGTTGGCAAGGCTCCTAGGGGTTTGCTGTCGCCTCCATGGGCAGCTGGTTGCGCTTGTGCTCCAGCCGCATTGGGTGGGCCTCCCGCTCCTCCTGGTACATTTCCTCCGCCTGGAGGATCCCCTGGTGGGCCTCCTCCTCCTCTTGCTGCGTCTCCCCCTCCTGGCGGTCCTGAGCCCCCTCCTATTCTTCCCGTCCCTAGACCGGTATACGTCATTCCTGCTGTCGTGGTCGTCATGATACTTAGTAGCTGTGTCGCTCTTGGAGGCTCTGTTGTCGTCGTGCTAGTGGTAACTATTGGGGTGTGAATGGGTGAGTGACGTATCTGCTGATCCATTGCTTTGTCCTCTTCAATCTCTTCGTCTGTTGATTCGATATTTTCTCCAATGATGGGGACGTCGTCGTACCCGTTTGGGGCGCTTCCTTCGCTATCTTGATTGTATCTGTCCAAGTCTTTGATTCTTGCGTCGAGGTAGGGGGTAAATTCTTCGTCCCAGTCGATTGAATACCAGCGTTTCTTGTAACAGTACACCGCCTGTGTCCTAGATTCTCCTGTTCGTATTGCGTGGGTTTGGAGTACGTTGTCCCAAAAGACTGCTGTGTTTCGGTGGGCTCTCTCTTGATCGGCTGGAATCGACACGTATCGCTTCTTGTCGGAGGCCGTGGTGATAAAGAGAAGTCGAGTCTAATGTCACCGGTGAGGGCAGTGACACCAGGCTCGCATCTTTTAGTGGAAGCGCAAGCGATCTTACTGAGGTCGACTTAGCTGAACCGCTTCTCTTGGAGACTCCGTCTCTGGTTCCTGATTCGTAGATAGAGATTCGTTGATTGTACTAGAGCTTTCTCTAGTACCTGGCGTCCCTGGTATACGAGGGAGGCTGAGGAATAGGCACAGGACGCCTAAGATTGTCCAACAAGCCACGGTGAGGCTCAGAAGCGATAGAAACAAGGTCACTACTCCTATTGACAGGAGACTCGACTTGGAGTCTCGTCTCCTTGCTGCTTCGGTACAAGTACACTACTGGACGGGCTGAAACCGTCTTAGATATCATAATACTGCTGACTGGGGCCACAGGGGCTTTACTAAGGCGCTCCACCATCTTACAAACCGGCTGACAGAAACCTAGGACACCCACACAGAAGTCCGAACAGTATCGTACCAACCCCAGGCCTAGACTGCTCTACCAGTCCTGGGGGTCAAGCTCACCTCCTCAGATGTCAACAGCGGTTCTCTTCCCCTCGCGGGAGCCGCCCTGTGACAATCGGGCTGTGTGGATGGCCAAGTCGTCCATATAGATAGAGAACCATCCTTGGCCCACCTCGCTTTGGAAGATGGTGTTCATCATCATTTGGAAGGTCGCAGGGGAGTTGGTGAGGCCAAAGAACATAACCGTGGGTTCAAACAACCCTTCTGGAGTGAGGAAGGCAGCTTTTCATTCGTTGCCCTTTTTGATGCGAACATTGTTGTACCCCCATCGAACGTCGAACTTAGTGAAGAGTGTACACCCACTAAGCTGGTCGATTACTTGGGGAATGAGAGGGGAGACATTGCAGTTTCATTTAGTCCATTTGTTGATAGGTCGATAATCCTGTACTGGTCGCAGCTTGCCATCCTTTTTTTTGACAAAGAAGAAACTGGCCGCATAGGGGGATTTGGAATTCCGGATAGTGCCTCTGGACAAGTGCTCCTGCACAAACTTGTGAGCCTCCAGTTTCTCTTCTTGGGTGAGGGGGTAGAGTCGTCCTGGTAGTGTGGAAGGTGCACCGGGTAGGAGTTCGATAGCATGGTCCCATATTGTGTACTGGGGGAGTCATTGTGACTCTTGTTCACTGAACACCTTGGCATGCTTCTGGTATTCTTCTGGGACTTTTGGGATGTCGGTGGTTTCTGGGGTGCTAAGTGTGACCTTTCCGATGAAGTATTGATCCCTGGAGAGTGGTCAAGGGACGTTCTTCGTTCTGGGGACAAATTGGGCTTTATGCGCATTAGGGGCCCTTAGGACAATTGGCAGTTGGGTGGTGTCGATCCATCCTTGTTTCCAGTCAATCTTCGGTTGGGTAGCAGCAAACCAGGGGTAGCCTAGTATCGCCTTGTGTTCCCCTAGATCTGACAGGAAGAATCGATGTTTGGTGCGTTGGGTTCCTGTCTGGATCTCCAGGTCTGTGTAATACTTGAGACTGCCGCTTTTGTTTTCTGTCCCATCGACGTTGTATAGTGGTCTAGGTTTCTCCAGTTGTTTGATAGGTAGTCGAAGCCACTTTGCATATTGCAGGTTCATGAAGTTTTCTGTAGCCCCTGAGTCGATGAGGGCTATTCCATTGGCTCTTTTCGTGATCGAATGTGCATAGAATCGAACAGTCATCGATTTCTGAGCAGATATATACATATTGTCACTGTTACTTCGCCTAATCAGTGCTGCTCTGATCAGGCAGTGGGAAAATCCTCAGCTACGCCCATTTTATGGGCAAGGCGTTCTTTCTTCGCCATCAACATCCTCTCCAGGTGTGCACGCACTGTGGCTGCAGTGTCGTTCATTGCTGGGCCTGGTAGGGCTTCTTCTTTCTCTGGATCGAAGTCCATGTAGTTGACTCGTTTCTTGGTGGTGTCTCTTTGTGGGCAGTTGTGCGCGAAATGTCCTATCTTGCCACAGGTAAAACAGGCGTTATTCCCTGTTCCCTGGGCTACTCGGCTTTGGAGGCTTCGGTTGTTTGTTTGTGGTTTTTGTCTCCAACTGCCTTGGTTTCTATTGCGCCAATTGGTAGGGGCACGGTCTTTTCCTATGTCCATTGGGACCGGGACGTTGTTCATGGATGGGGGTGCAGTGGAAGAGTTGTAAACTGGTCGGCCTGCTTGTCCTCCTTGGTAGTTTCCAGGTCTGGTGAAGAAGGGTCGTCTGATGGGGTTGTTGAGCCACTGATAGGTATTGCCTCCTCCTTGGTATCCTTGGTGCCTTAATATTCCTTCGATTAGGGATTTCCCTTGCGCTAGGTGCTTGACTCGTTCTTTGAGGGATTGGTAGTCCACAGGGAAGGGAGGTTTGAGAGTGTCCTGCAAGATAGATTCTGGCAGTCCTTTGAGGAACATATTGAACGTCTCCTGGTTGCCTTGGGTGTAGTCGGCTTTTTGGGCCAGCCCTTCAAATTCGGCTACATAGGCATCGTAGTCATTGTTCCTCATCTTGCAGTTCTCGAGCTTGATCCTGGCACGTTGAGGGGCTTGAGTGTCCTGGAATTGTTCTCTAAACTCCACTAGGAACTGATCCCATAGTGCTTCGATGTTATCTGCCACTGGGTCGAGTGCATCGAGCCAGGCTCCCATGTCTCTAACCCATTGGGCTGGTTCTTCGCCTTTGATGAGAGTGAGGGTGAATGCGACTTTCTTGTAAGGGGAATTGTATCCAGCCATATCGGAATTGAGGCGTAGATATCCCTTGACTTCTTCAATGAAGTCATCTGCCTTGGAGCGATCACCATAGAATATCTGGGGCAATCCTCCCATGGCCTTGACCTCTGCTGCGACTGGTATTGGTTATTGTCCTGCTGCTGGAGGACCGCCAGCTGGCTGTCCTCCTCCTGGTGGTCCACCAGGGCCTCCTGGGCCCGAACGACCTCCTCCAGGGGGTCCTGTACGTCTGAGGGCCTGCTGGAGCCTTTCAGTAATGCGTTGCGCCCTGTCTGCGCCTTGTCCTCCTGATCCTCCAAATGCGGATGGGATATGGACTGAGATTGGAGTCGACGATGTGACTGCTGCTGTTGTCTGGGTCTGAGTTGTCATGGTTGGTTCTTCGGTTATTGGGGATAGTGTGTGGAATAGTGGTGTCAAGGGGCTGTTCTTGACTTCTGGGTCGATGGCTGCTTGTCTGATCTGGGTGTCGATTTCCTGCTCTGGTTCCTCTGGTTCATCTTCGTCCTCAGAGCCTTGGTTGGAGATATCGCTGTCGCCTTCTTGGCTGGTAGAGTTGTACTTGTGCAATGTGTTGAGTTGTTCTGTGGTTTCGTACCACTGGTTCAAGGAATCCCACTGGACTGCTGTCCACCATCCTTGATACAGGCACACTTGTCTGAGGCTTGATTCAATCTTCTTGTTGCTGTCTTTGCACACTAGGGCGATAGTGTGTCCTCTTCTATTCTTCGGATGTGTGGTGCCTAGGACTGCTATGAGGGTATTGGGTCTTGTTATACCCACTTCTTCTGATGCAAGAATAGTTGCTCTGTAGGCTTTCTTCTGGCTGCTGCTAGCCGTTTTTGAACAAAGTTGAGTCTAATGTCACCGCCAAGGGTTTGGCCGCAACAGTAGACCAAGTCGATAGTTGCCTAGTAGTTTTTCAAGTGGTTGAGCTAAGTCTCACAGCGACTTGGATGACTGATAGAGTAGGAGTTACTGCTTGCTGCACTACAATGCAGTAGCCACTCCTCTGAGGGGAAAGGGGAAAGGGAAGGGGAACGATATGAATTGAGACAGGAGACTCAACTTGCCATCTTAGGGACATCAAGGAGTCCTACTTATACTATAGACAAGTACTAATAATAACTATGCCAGCGCATTACTCCACTA
>QLOT01000953.1:0-18724 GCA_003313875.1 Russula aff. compacta
TGGGGGTGGAAGGCAGTGGATAGGTTTTGTGCGATTCCCAGCTTCTTTGTGAGCGCTCGGCCGAAATGGGATGTGAACCGAGGGTCTCTGTCGCTGATGACCTTAGTGGGGAGGCCAAACCATCGATAGATATTGTCCAGATATAGCTGAGCAATTCCTAGGCCCGTTATGGTTGTGGAGCATGGTAGGAACACTGCTGCTCTTGAGCATCCATGGTCTACAATGGTAAGGATGGCGTCAGCTCCTCTGTGTGGGGGGAGTCCGGTGATCAGGTCCATCGCCACTGTCCTGAATGGTAGGGTGTGTTCCTTAGTGGGAATGCGATATAAAGGGGTGTGTTTCCGGTGGGTAATTATCTTCGTTTGTTGGCACACGGCACATCCCTTGATATAGTCTGCGATCCATGTCCTCATTCCTGGCCACCAGTGGGTCTGTTGCACTTTTCGCAGCGTTTCATCTCTCCCAGGGTGTCCTGCCATAGGTGTGTCATGTGCCTTGCTGACGATTGCTCTTTTGACCTCTTTGACATTTGGCACGATGGTTTGTCCTTGGGCTGTGGTGGCAACCCGTATTCGGTGTGGGGGTATCAGGACGATGTCTTTGTTGTCTTCTGCTCCTTGGTCCACTCCAGGGGGTCGAGATAGTGCATCGGCAGTAGTATTCATTTTTCCAGGTATGTATTCCAGTTCATAGTCATATTCTTGTAGGTCTGCATGCCATCTGGCCATTCGCCGGTTTAGGTTTCTTGGGGACTTCCAGTATTGCAAGTTGGCATGGTCAGTATGGATGATAAAGGGGATTTTGGTCCATCCCAGGTAGTGTCGCCAGTGAGCCAGAGCCTTCATTATTGCCAGTAGTTCTCGCTCATAGATGTCATAGTTTCGTTCAGTAGGTGTGAAGGTGGCTGAGTAGTAGGCAATGGGGTGAAGGACTGGTTTGTGACGTCTAGCTAGTGTAGGGGTGGTGTGTTCTCCCTCCTGCGAAAGTACGGCGCCCACGCCATAAGCAGAGGCATCGACCTGGAGCACGAAGCATTTGTCAAAGTCTGGTTGATTGAGGACTGGACTGCTGCACATGCGGGTTTTGAGGTCCTCAAAGGCACGTTGGTGGGCAGGCGTCCAGTGCCAGACAGTAGCTTTCTTAGTCAAGTCCAGAAGAGGTCGAGCAATACCAGAGTAGTTGGGGACGAAGTAGCGATAGTAACCAGTGAAGCCCAAGAATTTGCGCACATCAGTGGGGGTCCTTGGGGGGGTCCAGTCGGCGACACCTTGGAGTTTCTTTGGGTGCATCTTCAGTTGGTTGTTGCCCACAATAACTCCAAGGTATTCAATCTCCTTTTGTTCGAACTCGCACTTATCCGGCTTGAGATAGAGGTCGTTCTGTTCCAATTTGTCGAGTATACTGTGCACATAGTTCCGGTGTCGTTGGACATGTTGGGCCTCTGTTTCATGGGGGTATCGGGCTGTGTGGATGGCCAAGTCATCCATATAGACAGAGAACCATCCTTGGCCCACCTCGCTTTGGAAGATGGTGTTCATCATCATTTGGAAGGTGGCAGGGGAGTTGGTAAGGCCAAAGAACATAACCATGGGTTCAAACAAGCCTTCTGGAGTGAGAAAGGCGGCTTTCCATTCATCGCCCTCTTTGATGCGAACGTTGTTGTACCCCCATCGAACATCGAACTTAGTGAAGAGTGTGCATCCACTAAGCCGGTCGATTACCTGGGGAATAAGAGGGGAGACATTATGGTTTCATTTAGTCCATTTGTTGATAGGTCGATAGTCCTGTACTGGTCGTAACTTGCCATCCTTTTTTTTGACGAAGAAGAAACTGGCTGCATAGGGGGATTTGGAGTTCCGGATAGTGCCTCTGGACAGGTGCTCCTGCACAAATTTGTGAGCCTCCAGTTTCTCTTCCTGGGTAAGGGGGTAGAGCCGTCCTGGTAGCGTGGAAGGTGCACCGGGTAGGAGTTCGATAGCATGGTCCCATATTGTGTACTGTGGGAGTCGTTGGGATTCTTGTTCACTGAACACCTTGGCATGCCTTTGGTATTCTTCCGGGACTTTTGGGACGTCGGTGGTTTCTGGGGTGTTCAGTGTGACTTTTCCGATGAAGTATTGTTCCCTGGAGAGCGGTCGAGGGACGTTCTTCGTTCTAGGGACGAATCGGGCCTTGTGTGCATTAGGGGCCCTTAGGACAATTGGCAGTTGGGTGGTGTCGATCCATCCTTGTTTCCAATCAATCTTCGGTTGGGTAGCAGCAAACCAGGGATAGCCTAATATTGCCTTGTGTTCCCCTAGATCTGACAGGAAGAATTGGTGTTTGGTGCGTTGGGTTCCTGTCTGGATTTCCAGGTCCGTGTAGTACTTAAGACTGCCACTTTTGTTTTCTGTCCTGTCGACGTTGTATAGTGGTCTAGGTTTCTCCAGTTGCTTGATGGGTAGTCAAAGCCATTTGCATATTGTAGGTTCATGAAGTTTTCTGTAGCCCCCGAGTCGATGAGGGCTATTCCGTCGGCTCTTTTCGTGATTGAATGCGCATAGAATCGAACAGTCATCGATTTTCGAGCAGATATGTACACATTGTCACTGTTACTTCGCCTAATCAGTGCCGCTCTGATCAGGCAGTGGGAAAATCCTCAGCTATGCCCATCTCATGGGCAAGGCGTTCTTTCTCCGCCATCGACATCCTTTCCAGGTGTGCACGCACTGTGGCTACAGTGTCGTTCATTGCTGGGCCTGGTAGGTCTTCTTCTTCTTCTGGGTCGAAGTCCATGTAGTTGACTCGTTTCTTGGTGGCATCCTTTTGTGGGCAATTACGCGTGAAGTGTCCTATTTTGCCACAGGTAAAACAAGCATTATTCCCTGTTCCCTGGGCTACTCGGCTTTGGGGGTTTCGGTTGTTCGTTTGTGGTCTTCGTCTCCAATTGCTTTGGTTTCTATTGTGCCAATTGGTAGGGGCGCGGCCTCTTCCTATGTCCATTGGGACTGGGACATTGTTCATGGATGGGGGTGCAGTAGAAGAGTTGTAGACTGGCCGGCTTGCTGGTCCTCCTTGGTAGTTTCCAGGCCTAGTGAAGAAAGGTCGTCTGATGGGGTTATTGAGCCGCTGATAGGTATTGCCTCCTCCTTGATATCCTTGATGCCTCAATATCCCTTCGATTAGGGACTTCCCTTGTGCTAGGTGCTTGACTCGTTCTTTGAGGGCTTGGTAGTCCATAGGGAAAGGAGGTTTGAGAGTGTCCTGCAAGATGGATTCCGGTAGTCCTTTGAGGAACATGTTGAACGTTTCCTGGTTGCCTTGGGTGTAGTTGGCTTTTCGGGCCAGCCCTTCAAATTCGGCTACATAGGCATCGTAGTCATTGTTCCTCATCTTGCAGTTCTCGAGCTTGATTCTGGTGCGCTGAGGGGCTTGAGTGTCCTGGAATTGCTCCCTAAATTCCACTAGGAACTGATCCCATAGTGCTTCGATGTTGTCTGCCACTGGGTCGAGTGCATCGAGCCAAGCTCCCATGTCTCTAACCCATTGGGCTGGTTCTTCGCCTTTGATAAGGGTGAGAGTGAATGTGACTTTCTTGTAAGGGGAATTGTATCCGGCCACGTCGGAATTGAGGCGTAGATATCCCTTGACTTCTTCAATGAAGTCGTCTGCCTTGGAGCGATCGCCATAGAATATTTGGGGCAGTCCTCCCATGGCCTTGACCTCTGCTGCGACCGGTACTGGTTGTTGTCCGGCTGGTGGGGGACCACCAGCTGGCTGTCCTCCTCCTGGTGGTCCATCAGGGCCTCCTGGGCCCGAACCACCTCCTCCAGGGGGTCCTGTACGTCTAAGGGCCTGCCGAAGTCCTTCTGTGATGGGTCGCGCCCTATCTGTACCTTGTCCTCCTGATCCTTCGGATGAGGATGGAATGTGGACTGAGGTTGGGGTCGAGGATGTGAGTGCTATGGTTGTCTGGGTTTGGGTCGTCATGGTTGGTTCTTCGGTTATTGGGGATAGCGTGTGGAACACTGGTGTTAGGGGACTATTCCTGATTTCTGGGTCAATGGGTGCTTGTCTGATCTGGGTGTCGATTTCTTGCTCTGGTTCTTCTGGTTCTTCTTCGTCTTCAGAGCCTTGGTTGGAAATGTCGCTGTCGCCTTCTTGGCTGGTGGAGTCGTACTTGTGTAGCACGTTAAGCTGTTCTGTGGTCTCGTACCACTGGTTTAGCGAATTCCACTGGATCGCTGTCCACCGTCTTTGATATAGGCACACTTGTTTGAGGTTTGGTTTGATCCTCTTGTTACTGTCTTTGCACACTAGTGCGATGGTGTGTCCTCTTCGATTCTTCGGATGTGTGGTGCCTAGGACTGCTATGAGGGTATTGGGTCTTGTTATACCTGCTTCTTCTGGTGCCAGGATAATTGCTTTGTAGGCCTTCTTTTGGCTGCTGCTAGCCGTTTTGAACAAAGTTGAGTCTAATGTCACCGCCAAGGGTTTGGCCGCAACAATAGACCAAGTCGATAGTTGCCTAGTAGTTCTTCAAGAGGTTGAGCTAAGTCTCACAGCGACTTAGATGACTGATAGAGTAGGAGTTACCACTTGCTGCACTACAATGCAGTAGCCACTCCTGTGAGGGGAAAAAAGGGAAAGGGGGAACGATATGAATTGAGACAGGAGACTCAACTTGCCGTCTTAGGGACGTCAAGGAGTCCTACTTATACTACAAGACAGGTACTAAGAATAACTATGCCAGCGCATTACTCCACTATGACTAGGTATCCTAAGAATAACTACTCCACAGTGAGTCATGATCCGGTACAGTAATAGAACACTCCACAATGACTCTTGTATCGTACAATAATAGCGCAACTCCACAGTGACTCACCTCTCCACAATGACTCATCGACTTCCTCATATGGCCGGTTCCAGAACTTACAGGAGCGCGGTGCACAGCACCACTCCAGGCCGGTTACACATGTCTACCAGCACCGCCATCACAGCCCTACCATCACCAGCACCAGCAGTGCTGTCACCTTTTGCCAAGGAGGAATAGATAATTTGTTGTATAATAAAGTACATAGTATCATAATACATATTGTGTTAACATGGATCAAATGGTGGATGAGCGAATTTGCATTTTGCCGATGCACCTGGGAGTGGCATGAAATATTATATTGCACTAAATGTGCCCTAAATGCCATGTCTGGACAGTGCTGGATAGTGGGAAGGCTTGTCTGGACAGTGCTGGACAGCCTGGAGTCGAGTCTGTCCAGTGGTGGACAGCACTGGACAGCCTGGAGTTGAGTCTGTCCAGTGCTGGACAGCACTGGACAGTGTCCCCAGAGCTGTCCAGAGCTGTGACGCACTGTCACGCTGTGGCATGCTGGGGCAAAATTCGCGTTTTGCTGATGTGGGATGCTTGCAGTCAACACTAGTCTTTCAGAAGCACATGTAGTTGACAAGAACAAGAAATGAGAGTTGATGCATTCATTGCCCAGAATGTGTGATGCGTGACATTCTTTGCATTATATGCACTGCAACCAGCCTGGAGTGGTGCTGTGCACTGCGCTCCTGTAAGCTCTGGAACTGGCCATATGTGGAAGTCGACAAGTCATTGTGGAGCGGTGAGTCACTGTGGAGTTGTGCTATTATTGTATGATACAAGAGTCATTGTGGAGTAGTGCGCTGGCATAGTTATTCTTAGTACTTGTCTGTAGTATAAAGTAAGGCTCCTTGATGTCCCTAAAATGGCAAGTTGAGTCTCCTGTCTCAATTCATATCATTCCCCTTTCCCCTTTTCCCCTTTACCTCGAAAGAGTGGCTACTGCATTGTAGTGCAGCAAGCGGTAACTCTTACTGTCACTGCCAAGGGTTTGACAGCAACAAAAGACTATAGCTAAGACTCAGTAGTGTCTTAGAAGACTAATAGAGATAGACTGGGTTCCCGCTTGCAGTGCTGGTACACTGTAGCCACCCCTTAGCGCAGAAGATAGGTGAAGAGTAAGTCACTTGTGATTGACAGGAGACTCAACTTGCCGGTACAGGGTAGCTAAGAGTCTCTACTTATAGAGGAGGGGGATCCTAGGATCCAAAGGAGTAACAGTACTCAGTATAGTGAGGAGAAACTAGGACGCAAACTGGGGACAAGGGAATAACCAAGAAGAGAACAATGGGTGCATCTAAAAGGGGTTGACAGTGGGTCATAAGGACCCAAGAAGCATGTGATCCCAATGAACAATAAGGGATCCCACAGGAATGGGGTGCACACCAAAAATTATAGTACAGTGCCTCAGGCGCACACAAACACAAATGGTCTGAACAGACTCCTGGCTGGTTCCACAACTTACAGGGGCACAAGCAGTTGAATGCTTACCCCAGGCCGGTTACATCACCCTTCCGCTAGAAGGGACGTCCTCGTCCATTCTTCATGCCAGATCGTCGTCCCAACTGGGGCTTGAATTCGTCGATTCCGATGTAGCAGACCTTGTCCGCCAGCTGCGCCGCGACAAGGCGATCCTCTGAGGCGGATTTGGCCTGAACAACGGCCCTAAAATCCGCCTCCACCCGCTTGACCTCTCGCTGGAGTCGGTCGCCCTCCTGGTCGAGCCGTCGGTACCTGAGAACCTCAGCGTGGATCGTCCAGTCGTCGAGCTCGAGGAGGGCCTCCTCAAGCGGCCAGTAGTCCACGTGGTCGCCCCAAAGTCGGGCCCTGAGCCAGTGAGGAAGGGGCTTGAGAGGCCTATCCCGAGAGTCCTGGCGCGCGTATAGCTCGACCATGCACGCGTCGGATTCCCTGCTTGCTGAGGTGGGCAGGCCGGCCACTCGCCCATCATCGAGCTGTTTGATGAAGTGGGCGAGTTGCTCGCCGTCCTCAGTGGGGATGGTGAAGTCGGGGAGGCGGCCGTCGTTCTCCTGATAGCCCTCGGGACACTCCATCGGCTCCTCGAGAACCTTGACCCATTCCTTAAGGGCAAGTCGCTCCCTGTTGATGTCGTTGCATTGGCGTCGGAGGGCACTAAGCTGCCTCTCCTCCTCGGCACGCCGCTGTTGTATGGTGGTGGCGAGCCCCTTGATGAGGGCTCGTAGCTGGGTGGGGGTGAGGTTATCGTGGCCGTCGATGACGGCCGATACAGTGGCAGGGGAGAGGGGCCCCTCCCAGTGGTTGTTGGTCTCGAGGTTATGGAGGGGGCCTGGAATGGCAATAATGCCGGGGCCGATGGAGAAGGTGGGGATGGTGACAGGCTTCGAGGCGGCCCCAGTGGCCGCTGGTGCAGGAGCCTCCTCTGCTGGATACTGGAGTTCCATCGGCTCAAGGCCTCCGGGGAGACGGGGTGCTGGGACTGGGAGCGGGGAGGATGTGGTGGATGGGCCAGACATGCTAGTTCTTCAGATGTGAGAGCAATGGTGGGAGGAGGACAAGGGGTAGAAGCTTCGTGAGCTGCTGCTTTTGCCGGGGGTTTCTGCTTCCCTTTTATGTTGTTCAAGGGCCGGCGCTTGTGATACTCCCGAAGGAGATCCGGGGCGAACACCTGGTCAGCTGGTTCCCAGGTGTTGTCACTTTCAGGGTAGCCCCGCCACTTTATCAAATATTGCAGGGTCCTTTTCCTTCCATGGAAGTGGTGGTTTCTGATTTGCTCCACTTCATATTGTTCTTCCCCTTCCATGAGGTCGGGTGCCGGCTTAGGGTAGTTTGGGCCATATTCTTTTGTTTCCTTGTAGGGCGTCAGGAGCCCTGCATGGAACATGTTATGGATTTGCCACGAGGCCAGAATGTCCATGAGGTAGGCGACAGGGGACACCCCTTTTAGTACCTTGAAAGGGCCATACTGTTTAGGGTTCAATTCGGACCCTTGATGTGGGAGTTTCAGGTGGGTTGCTTCGAGCCACACTTGATCTCCGGGTTTGAATTGAGCCGGTGGAACATTCTTCGCCTTCTGATTGATTGCCTCGATGGCCCTTTTTCTCGCTTCTTCCATCATTCGTACCCTTGTTTCTGCCATTTTGTTGTTTGTAGGGGTGTCATCGGCTGGGTGCAGTGGTGGCTCATACCCCCAGAGGATTTGATTGGGCGATAGCCCAGTGGTGCTGTTCCTTCGGTTATTGTGTACTGCCATTGCGACTGGGAGCCACTCCGTCCAATCCTTGGGTTGTCCTGCTGTCACCAATCTCAAATACTGCTCCACCCATTGATTCTTTCGCTCCGATAGCCCGTCAGTTTGGGGGTGGAATGCCGTAGACAGATTTTGTTGGATGCCCAGTCGTTTGGTCAGCGCTTTCCCAAAGTGTGACGCGAATTGGGGGTCTCTGTTGCTGATTATCCTGGTGGGGAGGCCGAACCATGGGTATAGGTGTTTTAGATATAGCCATGCAATTCCTGGGCCGGTTATGGATGTATTGCACGGAAGGAATATGGCCGCGTGTGAGCATCCCTGGTCGACTATGGTGAGTATAGCATCCAGACCGTTTCGTAGGGGCAGCCCAGTGATGAGGTCCATTGCCACGCTCTGGAAGGGTTTTGTCCCTTCAAGTGTGGGGATGCAGAACAGTGGGACCTTCTTTTTGTGGGTAAGGATCTTTGCCTGTTGGCATGTCGTGCATCCTTTGACATATTCTGCCATCCAGGTCTTCATTCCTGGCCACCAGTGTGTTAGTTGCACCTTTCTTAGCGTTTCATCCCTTCCGGGGTGTCCCGCTGTGGGGTGGTCATGGGCATGGGACACAATGGCTCTTTTTACTTCTTTTACGTTGGGGACTATGATTTGGCCCTGTGCGGTTGTGGGGGTTGTCCTGGCTGTACTAATCCGTTCTGGGGGAAATATGGTGATTGCCTTGTTGTCTTCTTCTCCTAAGTCCGCTCCTGGCGGTCTTGAGAGTGCATCGGCTGCCGTATTTGTCTTCCCTGGGATGTATTCCAAGGTGAAGTCATATTCCTGTAGGTCAGCGTGCCATCTCGCCGTCCTTCTGTTAAGGTTCTTTGGGGATTTCCAATATTGGAGGTTTGCGTGGTCCGTGCGAATGATGAATGGTGTTTTAGTCCATCCCAGGTATTGCCGCCAGTGTGCTAGCGACTTCATGATGGCCAGCAGTTCCCTTTCATAGATGTCATAATTTCGTTCTGTAGGTGTGAAGGTGGCTGAGTAGTAGGCAATGGGATGGAGAACCGGTTTGTGTCTTTTGGCTAGTGTAGGTGTGGTATTTTCTCCCTCCTGCGAGAGTACAGCCCCCAGGCCGTATGCTGACACGTCTACCTGTAGTATGAATTGTTTGTCGAAGTCTGGTTGTTTAAGCACTGGACTCCTGCACATAAGTGTTTTTAGAGTTTCAAATGCTTTGTGTTGTGGTTCGTCCCAGTGCCAGGGTGTGGTTTTCTTTGTGAGGTCGAGGAGTGGTCTGGCTATTTTCGAATAGTTGGGTATGAAATACCGGTAGTACCCTGTGAAGCCTAGGAAGCTTCGCACGTCTTTGGGTTTCTTGGGTTGTGGCCAGTCGGCCACTCCCTGTAGTTTTTGTGCATTCATTTGTAGCCTGCCTTTGCCCACGTTGACTCCAAGGTATTCGATCTCATCCTTCTCAAATTCGCATTTTTCCGGTTTCAGGTAGAGGTCATGTGCTGCCAGTTTGTCTAGGATCCTGTGGACGTATTGCCGGTGTCTCTGTTTGTGTTGCTCCTCCGTTTCATGGGGTAGCTTTGCAGTGTGGATGGCGAGGTCATCCATGTACACCGAGAGCCATCCTTCTCCCACTTCTGGTCTGAAGATCGTGTTCATCATCATTTGAAATGTTGCTGGGGAGTTGGTCAAACCAAAGAACATAACGGTGGGCTCGAAGAGGCCTTCCGGGGTGAGGAATGCTGCCTTCCATTTATCTCCTTCTTTGATCCGGATGTTGTTATACCCCCAGTGCATGTCGAACTTAGTGAAGAGGGTACATCCACTTAGCCGGTCTATTACTTGTGGGATCAGGGGCGAGACGTTTCTGTTCCTCTTCGTCCATTTATTGAGGGGTCTGTAGTCTTGCACCGGTCTCAGTTTACCATCCTTTTTCTTCACAAAGAAGAAGTTGGCTGCATAGGGGGATTTGGAGACGCGGATGGTCCCCCTTTTTAAGTGATCCTTGACGAATTTGTGGACTTCTTCTTTTTCTAATTGCGTGAGGGGTAGTAATCGCCCTGGTAGTGAGGCCGGTGCTCCTGGCAGTAGTTCAATGGCGTGGTCCCAGACCGTGTATTGAGGAAGTCTCTGGGACTCCTCCTCGCTGAATATTTTCGAGTGTCTCTGATACTCCTCCGGTACTTTAGCTTCCCTTGCTTCATTCGTTGTGCCGATGGTGATCCTCCCCAGGAAGTACTGTGGTGGATGTCTCTTCACCGGCCGTGGCACTGTAAGGTTCCCTTCGGATCTAGGCTCGGAACGCAGCGGATCAGCCTCATCGGAGCGCTCGGAGCTTAACGGATCAGGCGCGTTGGAGCGCTCGGAGTTACCCTCGGCTCGGATCGGATCGGCCGCACTCGAGCGATCGACAGGCACAGGCCACGTAGGCTCACCATCATTTTCCTCCATTTTTCCTACCACCATCTCCTACTCACCGCCTTCGTAATCCTCGCACTTTCCCTCTTCAAGACTCCGCCGTCGCCCACATCGCCGCACCCTCAAATACCTAAGCAAGGCCACGAACAAATCACAAGTTGTCCTGCACCAGCACATCTCCTTCAAGACTCGGCCGGTTGACGCCCCTCAACCGCTAAACTCACTCTCGACACCCGGCGCACGACGACGACACCAAAACTGCCTTAACCAACAAGGCATTCCCTTTTCCCTTCCCATTTTTGTGCTCATTATCTCTACTTTTAGCTACTATGATCGACTCTTGCTATACGAACGGCGTTCAGTGCGCCCCCATTTCCTTACTTTAGTTTATTTTACTGACATTCGTTCCTTGCGCTCGACATGTACGATTGGCAACACATACGCCGCCCGACGGCCCCCTTGTTACACGGAAGTCGTAGGTACACCGGAACCCATGTATTTAAGCAGCCTCCTCGCTCGAGGATGGCAGCAGTTCAGAGAGTCGAATCTCAGTGTGTTCCCTTCTTTTTCCTCCTCTTTCTTCTATCTCGCGTGCTCTCGTTCGTCTCGTTCTCGCCTCGCCTGCCTCCGCCACGACCCGCCTCCATCTCAGCCGTCTCGGACTCAGCTACGTCAAAAGCCCCGTCTGCATCGTGCCTTCAACGCCCCTTTTATTACGGCTAATCGATTACTAGGCGCGTACTTTATCAATTGTCTCTTACTCACGAATCTGCAGTGTCTCGTAAACTCCCTCTTTCTCCGCCTCTCGTCGCCCGCGCTTGTCTGTCGCATCGCCTCAGCAACCTTGTTCTCGCACCCCGCCCGACTTTGCACTCTCTGGTTACGGCGCCGCGCCTCGTCCCTATCCGATCAATTAGTGAAGCTTGGGCAAAGGTACGCCTTCGTCGCCCGCCTCTTTACTGACAACCCTTTTTAGGTTCACCTCAATCTCTCCTTATCTGGGCAAGACGTTCCGGGCACTACTACTATCGCAGCACAAGGCATGCTTACAAACTGGAGCCCACCCTTAGTAGTCCCCCTCGGATTGCACCTGTCTCCAGCCAGTTGCATCCTCGTCTTCTTCCACCCTGTCAACCATCCCTCCTACACGGCGCGGTAGCGTCCGTGGCCGACTCCAGCCTCGCAATCACCTCGGCCAGTACGCCTCAGCTCCAGCTCCTAGCTCTCTCGCTCTCCCTGCTCCGTCTTCTTCTCGCGCCGGTCCCTCGACTCCTGCTCGTCGCTCGAACAGTCTCGATTCTCAGCAGCGCACCTCTTCGCCCTCGAATCTCCCTGGTAGCTTCCCGACCTCGCAGCATGACTCCCCTGCCCCTGGTCCCAGTCGGCTTGAGTCTCCTGCTCCCGCCTATAGCCCACTCGCGCCGCCCATCCTCGCTGACGACCCCGCTCTCTCTGCTCCCGCTTCCGAGTCTGCCCTTCCCGCGCCGCCTGCGTACCAGCCTCCTCTCGCTCCCGACTTCGTCGCTCTTCCACCACCCACCGGGGTACCCACACAAACCACCGCCGACGCAGCGTCCTCTACGCAACACACCACCGCCGCTCCACCCGCACCAGTAGCTTCCACCTCGGTTCAGCCAGCCTCGTCTACGAACTCTAGCTCGCAGCTGCCCGCCCCAGTCGCCCCGTCTCTCAACCACCCACCCATCGCCGCGCCCGCGCCCGCGAACACCCAAGCACCTGCCGCTGTCCAGCCAGCACTCGCGCCCGCCACCACTCAACCAACTCAAGCAGTGGCCCCCGTCACCACTCCTGTACCACAGCACATACGCGCTATGGCCAACTTCGCCACCGGACCCGCCGCTATGCCGGACCCGCGTTCCCACAACGCACCCTACTTCGCTGGGCAACAAAACGACTCAATGGCCGACTTTCTCTTCGACTTCGAAAGACTCTCGCTCAACCATGGACTCTCAGACGTAGAAAAGGTCGACACTATCATCTTGTACACATCGTCAACCACACGACAGTTCTGGAAGACCTTCGATGGCTTCATTCGAAAAGACTGGGTAGCCTTCTGTGCGGAGCTCGAAGAACTCTACCAGGACACCACAGGCGACAGGTACTCAAAGGCAAGCTTGCTAGAATTTGCTAGGATCTCAGCGCGAACTCGCATCCAAGACGAAAAAGACCTGGTACTGTATCTCAGACGGTTCCGGCAGCTCAGCAACCCCCTTCGTATAGCAAATCTACTCTCAGACGAAGAACAAAATGACGCCTTCTTCAACGGCTTCCACCCGGGTGATCAAGATCTTATCTACGATAGGCTCATTGCTCTAGATCCCAGGCGCCCCTTCGACCGCGCACCTAGCCTCGAAGATACCCTCGAAGCTGCTCGGGGGTGCTTCGGAAACAACAAGTTTTTCCTCCGCTCCGCGTGCGATAATATCAACGACGACCTGACTAACTCCGACTACCGCAGAATGAAGCAATGGTTTGGACAAGACGCCCCGGACCCCCGACGCACAGAAAGACCCCACCACCCCCGACACACCTACGAGCAAGATGATCGCGACCGCAATTACTGGCAAGACCACCAAACTAGATCAGCCCGCCCCCAAGACCCGCGACCAGCGCAACAAGACGAGCAACTTAGCCTCGACGACATCATCCGCGGACTCCGAAACCTCAACACGCACGACGCAAACCACGTCGCGCTCTTCGCGCAGCGGCTGCAGCAATCCCCGCAGGTACAGGGGAACACTAACAGCATACCCAGGCCGGACCCGTTTAGCGCCCCGACCTCGACCTTCGCACTCCAAGCGCCAAACCCGAGCTGGCCGCCGCAACCGCCATCGCTTCCGATAACCAGCGCCGCGCCAACCCTCGCACAACAAGCGACGCAACTCCGGCAGAACCAAAGCCACCTCCCGCCACTCATCAACCCGACACCGGACGCAGCCGCCCTCTTCGGGAGACGGCCGCGCCCCGAAGGCTGCGCCTTCTGTCTGCAGCCAGGCCATATGGTACGTAGCTGCGCCAGCGCCATAGAGTACGTCAACAGCGGCCGCGCTACGGTCGTCAACGGCCGCATCCACCTCCCGAACGGGCAACCAATCTTCAACATTGGCGCTCGAGGTCTCAAGGGCACCATCGATGCCTGGCTTGCCACTAACGCCTCTCCGAAGCCTGACGCACCCACAGCACAGCCCGCCATTGGACAACAACCAGCAGGGGACAACTCCGCCCCCACCCAGTTCCAGCGCGACGCCCCTCCGCACGTGGCCTTCAGCTTTGAGGCCATCCGAAGCGAAGTACACATGGCTCAAATCACCGACACCACCGACGCCGACAGCCCCAGCCCCGACACCGACACGCGCCACCTCACGGCAGACGACGAGGAACTCTACAACTTGTACGAAGTCCTCGCCACTGAACGAACAGAACGAAAGAAACGCGACGGGCGAGCAAGGCCACAAAACGCTCCAGCACCTCCGACCGCCGCGCCTGCACCCCCCGCCGCACCCGCACCGCCAGCCGCCAACGCCTCGCGCCCCGCTCTGCAATATCGATACCAATCCAACGCCGAAGACCAGAAGCTCACAAGCGAGCTCCTCCAATGGCTGTTGGAAGGTAAACTATCACTAACAACACCGGCGCACCTACTCGCCGCAAGTGCCCACATTCGCAAAGAACTCGCGGACAAGCTGCGCACTCGCCGCGTCGAAGCCGCCGCCTTCGAACAAGCCGACAGCCCCTCCCTCGACGGGCAACCGGAGCCCGAGTACTCGCTCCCTCTGCAAGAAATCGACGTCATAGTCAAGGGACGTAGCACCGAGGCCGGAGTCTATGACCCCGGCTCCCAAATCGTCGCCATCCGAAAAGACCTGGCCAACGAGGTCTCCGCACAGATCAACCCCAATATCCGATTGGAGATGGAGAGCGCAAGCGGTGGTAGAAGCTGGACGCTGGGATGCGCTGAGTACCTCATTATGGAGATCGGCGGCACCCCCTTTAAACTTCACGCTCACGTCGTCCCAGAAGCCCCATTCCGCCTTCTCCTCGGTCGTCCCTTTCAAAAGCTGCTCTGCAGCACCCTAGAAGATACACCGGACGGTCGCGTCAACATCACCATCCGCGACCCATGCGACCACGACCGCAAAACCTCAATACCAACGCGCGCGCGCCGCATGCAAGTCGGGTACTTTCGCACCCTCTCCTACGAAGTTGCCTCCGCCCTACCTCGCATGCACGCGCTGGAGCGGTACGTTGCCTCGCAGACCGAACCGCCGCCAGCTCCTCTCGCCTCCGCTCTCGTCTACAAGAAAGCCGCAATGAAGGTCCACCCCGTAGCCGCGTCATTGCCCGAAGACTTCCGCACCATCCGACGGCGCCCAGGGGACCCACTCCTCACGCTCCCGCCACTCCCGACTCACCCGCCGCCATTCACACCAGGCGCGCGCCTCACGCAAGCACGACTAGACGACCTCAAAATCGATCGCGACGATTTCCTCTGGCCGGAAGAGCTCACACTCGCCCACCATGTCCTCAAACTCAACGAGACAGCCCTCGTGTGGACCGACGATGAGCGCGGACGCTTCCGCGACGAATACTTCGCCCCGGTCAAAATCCCGACCATTGCCCACACTCCATGGGTCCTCAAAAACATCCCGATACCGACCGGGATCCTCGACCAAGTCATCGAGGTATTCAAAAAGAAGATCGCGGCCGGCGTATACGAGCCTTCCGACGCCTCGTACCGCTCGCGCTGGTTCTGCGTCAAGAAGAAGAACGGTACGCTACGGATCGTCCACGACCTGCAGCCCCTCAACGCCGTCACCGTCCGCAACGCCGCCGTCCCACCACTCGTGGACCAATTCGTTGAAAGCATGGCCGCACGCGCATGCTATTCCATGCTCGACCTCTTCGTCGGATATGACCACCGTGCGCTCGACATCTCCTCGCGCGACCTAACCACCTTCCAGACTCCTCTCGGCGCATATCGCTGCACGGTACTGCCTCAAGGATCCACCAACGCCGTAGCAATCTTCCACGCCGATGTCACCTTCATCCTCGAGCCCGAAATCCCCAACGTCGCCAAGCCTTTCATCGACGATACCGCTATCCGCGGTCCCGCCACACGCTACGAAATCTCGGAAGGAGGTTATGAGACCATTCCCGGGAATACAGGTATCCGACGCTTCATTTGGAAGCATCTCAACGACGTTCACAGGATCCTCCACCGCCTCGGTCACGCCGGCGCCACCGTCTCCGCACCCAAGCTCTTCCTAGCGGTACCCGAAATCATCATCTTAGGACACAAGTGCGTCTACGAGGGTCGCATACCGGAAGACTCGAAGACCGAGAAAGTCCGCTCCTGGCCACCCTGCAAAACCGTCACCGACGTCCGCGCATTCCTCGGCACCGCCGGAACTATGCGCATTTGGATCCGGAACTATTCAGCCATCGCTCGCCCTCTCGTCGACCTCACGCGCAAGAACGCGGAGTTTGTCTGGGAAGCACAACATGAGAAAGCGATGCAAGACCTAAAAGACGCGATCGCCACCTCCTCCGCCCTCATACCCATTGACTATTCTTCCTCTCGTCCCGTTTACCTCGCCATTGACTCATCTTGGCGCGCAGTAGGCTGGATCTTATCTCAAGAATGCGCAGACGGCCAGCGCAGGCCATCGCGCTTTGGCTCCATCGCCTGGAACGACCGCAAAGCCCGATACTCCCAGCCCAAGATCGAACTATACGGCCTCTTCCGCACTCTTCGCGCCCTCCGCGTCCACATCGTCGGCATCCCCAAGCTCATCGTCGAGATGGACGCGCTGTACGTTAAAGGTATGCTCAATAATCCGGACATGCAGCCGAACGCCGCAATGAATCGCTGGGTCGCCGCGATTCTCCTATTCGACTTCACTCTCGTCCACGTTCCAGCCAACCGCCACCTCGGGCCCGACGGCCTCTCCCGACGCGAACCCGTCCCTGGTGAAGACCAAAGCGAAGGCGATCCGGAAGATTGGATCGATAACATCCTCGCGCTCGGAGTCTGGGTCAGCACCTGGTCCATCCCGCAACACCGCAAAACCGCGCCCCCGACCACGATCCACACCACACTTCTCGCGAACACACCAAACGCGACCGCATCAACAGCAGAAACAACAACAACAACAGCATCAACAACAACAACAACCTCAACATCGTCTGCATCTTCATCCCTCAACGCACTTACACCGCCCGAAGCCACGCCGCGCCCACACGAAGATAAGCGCAGTGATGAACTCGTGCGCATCCGCGAGCTCCTCGGCAACCCTGCCAAGCTCCGCGAACTGCAGCCCTCTGAGCGCGACAAACTCGTCAAGCGTGTGCAGCGTTACTTCCTCCGCGACGGCCGACTCTGGCGACGGCAAGCGCAAGGCCGCCACCAACTCGTCCTAACCCCTCTGCAGCGCGACAACGTCTTGTGTCAAGTGCACGACGCTCTCGGCCACAAGGGCTATTACCCTATGCTACGCACCCTTTTAGACCGTGTCTGGTGGCCCTCGATCGCTCACGATGTAAAGCAGTATATCACCACTTGTCACGAATGCCAACTTCGCCAGACGACCAAGATCCGCATCCCGCCCACCGTCGCAGTACCAGCCCCCCTCTTCCGTAAAGCCTACATCGACACCATGTTGATGCCGCCAGCCGCTGGCTTCCGATACATCGTGCAAGCGCGATGCTCGCTCACCGCGTGGCCCGAGTGGCGCGCCCTCCGCGTCGAGACCGGCCGCACTCTCGCCACCTTCATTTTCGAGGATATCCTGTGCAGATGGGGAGCAGTAGAGGAGATCATCACGGACAACGGCACCGCGTTCGTAGCCGCTCTCGATTGGCTCGCTGACCGCTACGACATCAGACACATCCGTATATCGGCATACAACTCCCGCGCCAATGGGATTGTCGAGCGCCAGCACCGCACCATCCGCGAGTCCATCGTTAAGGCTTGCGAAGGCAACATCTCGAAGTGGCCCACCGTCGCCCCGCACGCCTTCTGGGCCGACCGCGCGACAACCCGCAAGTCCACTGGCCACTCGCCCTTCTACATGGCCCACGGAGTCGAGCCCATCCTTCCATTCGACATCACTCTCGCCACTTTCCTCGTCCCAAACATCGCCACCGCTCTCTCCACCGCCGATCTCCTCGCCATCCGCACGCGCCAGCTCCAAAAGCGCGCTGACGACCTCGCCGCCATCCACGACAATATCCTCCGCAGCCGCTACCAGTCCGTCGAACAGTTCACGCGCGCCTTCGAGAAATCCATCAAAGACTTCGACTTCAAACCCGGCGCTTTGGTACTCGTGCGTAACTCTAGCATTGAGACTGACTTAAGCCGCAAGTCGAAGCCGCGTTACCTCGGTCCTATGATCGTCATCCGCCGCACCCCCACCGGATCGTACCGACTCGCAGAACTCGACGGCGCCATCTCCAAGCTTCGCTTTGCCGCCTTTCGCCTCGTCCCATATCACGCACGCACCCGATCTTCCATTCCCATCACACGCATCATCGACCGTGACGACCTCCTGCGGATCCACCTCGACGAAGACCAAGACAACGCCGCGGCAGACCCTGGAGTCGAGGAAAGCGATGAAGAAACCCCCACTCACGCCGTTGGATTTTTCAGCAGCAGTTTGACCGGGGACGGTCAAAATTTCGACCCCCCGGCTGATGTAAGGTTCCCTTCGGATCTAGGCTCAGAACGCAGCGGATCAGCCTCATCGGAGCGCTCGGAGCTTAACGGATCAGGCACGTTGGAGCGCTCGGAGTTACCCTCGGCTCGGATCGGATCGGCCGCACTCGAGCGATCGACAGGCACAGGCCACGTAGGCTCACCATCATTTTCCTCCATTTTTCCTACCACCATCTCCTACTCACCGCCTTCGTAATCCTCGCACTTTCCCTCTTCAAGACTCCGCCGTCGCCCACATCGCCGCACCCTCAAATACCTAAGCAAGGCCGCGAACAAATCACAAGTTGTCCCGCACCAGCACATCTCCTTCAAGACTCGGCCGGTCGACGCCCCTCAACCGCTAAACTCACTCTTGACACCCGGCGCACGACGACGACACCAAAACTGCCTTAACCAACAAGGCATTCCCTTTTCCCTTCCCATTTTTGTGCTCATTATCTCTACTTTTAGCTACTATGATCGACTCTTGCTATACGAACGGCGT